>CCAG010010213.1:0-77389 GCA_001077435.1 Glossina morsitans morsitans
TTTAATTAGTTTTATTTAGGAAATGTTACCGCAACCATTAACATCAATTACATAAAGTAAGTATTGTTACATGTTTTATGGGCAATTTCATAAATAATTAAAGCGAAACAATGGTTTTTCAATCATTTCGTTCAATTCCGGTTCATTCGTTTCACTTTTCTATTGACTTGAATTTAATAATTAATTATTTCTTCTTCTAAAACATAGCACTCTAGAAAACTTTACCACGAAGGAAAAGTAAATAAAGAAAAATGAGAAGAAAACAAAATAAATAAATACAACATTAACAAACAATAAAGTGGAAAAACATTTATGGTTGTAACCGAATCTTAGAACTGCTTAGAAACACTCAAAGATCATAGGTCTCACTAACAATAATAGTAATAATAATGGAGGTAAACGTCGTGAGGCTTTTGAAGGAAGCAGAAACAAGATACAGCATAGCATAGAATATAGCATAGAATCGCATAGAAGTGGATTCGAAAAATTCTCGAATTGTGCTCTCGAGTGCTTGAGAAAATGTTTACATTTTTTAATAAAAGTCTAGAAGAATTCTGAATGAAAGATTTTTAAAAAAGAATCGACCGTTCAAGCTTGTGTTGTAATAGAGACGCTTACTAGGCCGTAAGAAGGCTTCATTAGATAGCGATTTTCTTACCAATCACTTGTAAGCGGATTGTTTGAAGCGGAAAACATTTTTTCAATGGCCTGCAATTCCAGTTTACGGGTATTCTTAAAGCAACCACTTTACATGCTGTTGTTGGTGCAGCTGTCAGACAAACTACAGCTGCTACGGCCTACAGTTAATTGAGTTGTAAAAGAAAGGAAACGCGAACAAGTTGCTTGCAATTTCACTAAATATTGAATCAGAAACGACTGAAGGCGGAACATGTGCAAATATTTTAAACGTGGGAAAGAATGATGTGGACACAAATCAAAACCTTGTTATCTAAGAGGTAGTCGTAAAAGTGAAGGGACAAAAGAAACTCAATTGAATTTTGAATTTGCTTATAAGAATGTTGTATGTGTCAATAACATTCAAATTGTGCCTGACGCAAAGGCAAACGTAGAGATCTGTTTACTCTATTCGAGAATTGGAAAAGGCTGCGGCAATGTCTTCTTTAAAACTTAGAGAAATGATACGCTGTGGACTTAACGGGAAGAAGACCATCATGCGTTGCAAGCTGCCACTGTCTGGCAGCTCAATAGACTCGGATTTCAGCTGTCGGCGTTTAGTCTCAAATTCAGAACAAGCTTAATATAATAACTTATCAAAATTTGACCTTGATACCTTGATAGAAGGCGTGTCAATTTAAAGACCCTTAAAATGTTGAATGTTGAATGAACTCCTCTAGAAGTTTCTTGCTTCTGATGCACTCGGAGTAGCATTTACGCACGTCTCTGCAGAGTGGATGCCTGTCGGAAACCACATATGGTCGAAAGATCATCTAACTAAATATTGCTTGCGTGGTTTCAAAATATTATTTTCTATTAGAGATATATGTGTACATGATGTCCATTTTGAACTTTAAGGTCTCAATACCTTTAAGGAAATTCTATTAATTTCAGTACAAATGAAAATGGCAACAGTTTTCCACCTGTAGGGCAAGAAGAAACAGAAGTAGCATTAGGATCCGTTTTCATGGAGCAAGGAACCAACGAGTTTTATAGATCAAAGAGCTTTGACATGATCGTATACTTGAAACTAGCAGCTTTCAGTGGTAGTCAAGAAGCACTAACTCAACGAGAATACTAATTTTTCCAACCGACTTTGTATCCATACTGAATACCAGATATTTGGCTTTATTTCTCGACTCGCTACTCGGAACTAAACATTTATGTGCTGATTAAGAGGATGGTAGGATGTCGTTAGCCGATGCGTCGCTGAGTAACACTGACAGTAACACTGTAACACTGCGTTTTTCAGTTAAAGAGTGTCTGTAGTATTTAAAATTTAATAGCGATTTCCGGTTCGTAAATCATTGAGTAGAGTAAAAAAAAAAGTATTGAGCCAAATCTTTGATAAATGCGTTTATTAAGCCGAATGTAAATGTATGCGGATCAAATGAATATCTGAGGTTTAATCTAATGAAGTCATGATGTGATGTCAGCTTGTGGACCGACTAATATTTGGAATAATTATAAAAAAAATGGACATGAATATAAATAAACACTTTTATGCATCTCCCTCTCTCTTTTTTTTTTTTTCTATGTTACATCCTTAAGATTAAAGTTAATATACTTTATCGAGCGTTGGATTTTACTAAAATAAAATAAAACCAAAAAGCCATATAAATTTGCACTTATATACATGTGTGTAATGCTGTAAATGTATGTCGGTATGTGTGCTTATTTGAAAAGTTCATGTAAGTTATATAAAGGAGGATCCTTACAAAGTTTTGTTACAAAAACAAATTTCATTGAAAATAAAAAAAAGAAGAAAAAAAAAAAAAACGACAAAGTTATGTGCAAGAGAATGTGTCTGTATTCTTATATATGAATGCATGAATGCATATGTATGTGTATGCGGTGCTTAAATAAATTACCGGTTATACGTATGAAATGTATATACACAATATATGTATAAACTCTAAACAATATCAGGTAAACGAAACTACTCGTAATGTTGGAAATATTCTCCACTCAAACACTTGTACACACTTTTGATATATAATTGTGTATAACACCTGACCTCTACGTTAGTTCCGCTTGTCTGATAGACGGACAGCTTTGGTACTGTTTCTTTCTTCCTGTTCACCTGGTCGTATTTATGTACATTTTAATTTTAGTTGCAACGGAACAGCAGCAGGGACAGTTGAAAATTTTTAAAGTATATATGGATAAGAAATTTGTGAAATTTTTAACCCAATTTCCGATATAAACACAAAACACATGACCCCTCGCATTTTATTTACTGGGGAATAACGCTAATGGTTTTTTATATATATTTTTTTTGTATTTTTTACCCACATATATGTACACACACACACACACACACACACACACGCACACACACGCTAAGAGAAGTGAATGTGTTATGTTTAGTGATTAAATAAATGTTTCATTACTTTGACTCCTTTCTTGTCTCATTCTCTCTCTCTCTCTCTCTCTCTCTCTCTCTCTTGTTCTAATTTCATATGTACGCTTATTAGTGTGCGTGTACGTTTGTGTGCATGTGTGTATGTGTGTGTGTGTGTGTGTTTGTTAAAAACACATGCATTTTTAATAATATTTTCCTCTACTTGTTTTCTGGATAGAAAATTGAACGCTAAACTTATACCTTTAAAGCATTTACGAAAAGACAACGCAATATAAAATACAGTTCAAACTAAGGATTTTCATTAATTTATATGGATGTATGAGTGTATGGACGTATATATGCACGTATATATGCACGTATATCGTACATATCGTACAGTTTGATATACCTATAAGTTCGTAGAAGGTTTGAAAAGAGATTTTTAATTGAAAACGATGTGAAAATAGTTTACTGCACTATAGCCATAACCATTCGTACTGGCAACACAGTATGTGTGCATTGCCATAGTAGCCAATGCTACTGGAAACTACACATGAGAAATTCCAGAACACACATCAGGCAAACAATTGCAACGCAAAAGTATTATGTACAATATTAAATGAATGATAGTTTGACTGTGCACGAGTATGTGTCCATGTCTGTTTGCGTGTAATTGTTTGATGGTTAATGTATTAGTGATGTTAGCGTATGAGTGTACAGGTGGGTAACGGAAATGGAAACAATTCGAAAAATCTTTACATTTACTATACAGTCATAGTTACCCAGTGTAGCCTGGCTATGCGCCTAAAAATTTCTTTTCACTTATGGATACATACGTGCTCGCAATAATTATATATCTATATATAGGCAAGCAAGAACATATTTGTAAAACATTTTGTTTGAACTAATTTCCTAAAAATTTGTTCCCTATCTCTCTCCATCTGTCTTGATCTCTCGCTTTTCCCCAAAGCAAGCAACCGCAGCATAACAATGAATGCATTTCAAGTGTTCAATTGATAGATCGTTCGCTAAACTTAGCAGTGATTTGATTGCACAAAACAATTACTTGGAAAGTTAATTAAGTTCTGAAAATTATTACACTCATAGGTGCTTGGATTTAAATTGATGTGGAAAGAATGAATTAGAAATAAAAACAGGATTTAGTTCGAGATAAAATGCTAAGTATTACTATATTCAAAGCATTGCGTGCTTTGCTAACCCCTACCTCTCGCTATCCGTCTTTCAGGCAGAGAACGAATTCCATATGCATTCCATATGGCAATAGGTCTTTTAAAGTCATCAAACGAAAAGAGCCATTTTTTACATACGATCCCAGATATGGAAGCTTAACGCGACCAAGTAATAAATCATCGGTCGAACTCGTTGTCAATTAGAGGGACTTACGTCCAATTCATATTTATATTTCAGTTTATCGCTGCTAACGTTTTGTGTGCGATGTCACTATTTAAAATCTTTGGGCAAATTGAATGTTTATTGACTACAATCCTTCAGTTGTCATTGCCTTTGATTGTACATCAAATTGATCGTCTTGCAAATGGGGACATTTTGAATACTCAAGTAGATCTTTGATGTCAACGATTCCCCTAGTCGTGATCACGTTTACATGAGCTTTGCCTATTCGACCACTCAGGCGGATTTCAAGTTCGGTAGAGTTTTTATAATAATAATAATATTAATAAAAATAAAGCCGAAAGCCTTAGATGCTAGTGCTTTAAGACATTAGTCTTAGAATTTATTCTCTGGCTAAATTTACAATAATAATAATAATAATAGTACATGAGGTTTGAATATCGCAATTAATCTACGCTTCATTATAGAGTCGCGCTGTTTTTCAAATTAGACGGAAAAAGTCACACTTGCACTCTTTTCCCAACTGTGTTGTGCGCGCTGCGGCTTCGTAAGTCTAGAGACTTTTTCTATGTTCGCCTTATAAATGTTGCTTCTTCTTGATAAGTTATTTCGAGTATGCTTTTTTGCAAGCACGCGAGAGCTTATAGTTGGAATAATGCTCACTGCTAATGAAAAGCTCTCGACATAAACGAATCGCACTCATTTATTTATAAATATTAAAAAAAAAAAAAAAAAAAAATACTATAATAATTTGCTTTCAGTTTTAAAATGAGTTTCAAGCTTGCTCTAGAAAATTCCAAATCGTTTGCTTAATTGAATGTAAAAGAAGTTGCCAATAAAGTATCTGGAAAATATGGGAAGTCTTTGAAAAAAAAAAAAAAAAAAATAGAGCAAAATTTTCAAGTTAAAAAGAACTGTAGTGGGGCAGGGCCTACTGTTTAAATACCCTACATCACTTCGTTTAATAGAGTTATGCTTATAACGATTTTTCAAAACAAGGCTTTTATATGGTGAGTGGTCGAAATGAGTAACCGATCTGAAGGGTTTTCAATAGCGCTTGGCTTTGGGCCAAACCGTTCCGGTTTGCCTAATTTCGACAAAATATCTCAAAAATTACGAGTGGAACGCGGACAGACTGAAGAAGAAGAAACTGATTATGAATCGATGGGTATAACGAAAGACGCGTCTACCTCAAGTCCATGTGAGTGTTGCAAATATTTGCACAGTCTCAATATATTCTTGCCCTATAAGTGCATGTAGGGTATCAAAGGTTTGCCAAACTACAATAACAGTGCAAAGTGAATTGTTGTTTTTACTTTTTTCTTACAACTTACTCAGTATTTCAGGCAAAGTAGCACTACTTACACATTACTGGTTGACACCGATAACTTATGCTTGACGGCAAGCTTCACACATGGCTTTGTCATTCTTTATTTTAAAGAGTTCTTATAAACTCCTATTAGAAATTAAATTGAAATTTTTTCACGGGTTCGCGGGTTCTTTTGTGTTATAATAATACATGTTTTTTGTTTACTATTGACATAATTGCTTTTATCCGTAACCCAAAAACTATGCAACTATGAACAATTGAAGCATTTCTAGATAGAATTGTGTTTGTGTTGCGAATCCCGCGAATAGTGTGATCGGAAAATCATTAATATTTGAATTAATAAGTTTTTTTTTAAAGTATATCTATAAGTATTGATTATTAATACCCGAGCAACTAACTATAACTAGACGACTAACTATGCGCGGATCGTCCAATTCCTTAAGTCATTTTTTTTTTATAAAATTAAGACAAGTTCTTACTTACGTAGCTAACGATCGAATATGCAAAGTAAACGGCATCGTAAGATGGAAAATAATTCCAGGACACTGTTTCTGGAGTCTGATCATAAATCGAGCACGATAGGTTTATTGCAAAGGCCTCAGTAAAATGCAGATATTTAGACTTATTTATGTTAATATGTATATAGTTAACTTTACATCAAAGCACACTGAAGAATGCTCCACTCCTTTACATTGCTGAATGAATAGAAAAGTTTCATATCGTCAGCATACATCAGTACGTGCGATGTACAACTTACCGATAGGCGGTTGTTTCTCAGAGAGAATAAAGAAGTGAAATTTGAAAAGGTTGAAAAGGTCCAACGAAGAAAATATATCAAAATGATAGAGAATCGTTGCACAAATTGTATCACTCTTGAGAGTGAGACTGTGTTGATTGACGAAGTCAAAATTGGAACAAGTAATTTCTTTATTACTTCGTCCTGGGACTTGTTAATCGATGTATTATACGTATATATTTGATCGGCAGATTCAAATCGTCTTAGCGTGCGTTTTAAGCTCTGGCTTCAAATTTTCTTATACATCGTCTGTCTACCAGTGCGCTTCTACTTTTCACGGCAGGTACCTACTAAAAATACGCAAAGACGTCTGTCCCTGCTCTTCTTGCTTTGGTCTTTCAGTGACGTACCGACGTCTTCACTTCTTTGTGGTGTCCATTATCAACGTAACTGTTATAAAGGAGTTTCTATTTTGTAAGAATACTCGAAACAGTCATCGGTTAAGAAGGGTTTCGAGTTTACTATTTACAATCTGGTGACGCGTTTTCGTCATTGACTTACTTACGGGAATGCAAAGGAAGAAAAGCTTCTTTTCCTAAGTGATAACGGGGGGCTTTGCTTTTTTCAAATAGTTCTCTCTTATGAAAGCCAAACATACTGCCATCTTCACCCAGGCAGCTCTCATGGTATTAAGAAGCAGTAGGCCGGCTGATAGTACAATGGGAGCCAGGCTGCGTCGACGCAAAACTTCTTTCGAATGCAAAACTTTTTAAGAGAAGAAAGCGATTTAATGGCTTTTCGGAATGTATGAAAAATCCAAACGCAAGAAAGGCTTTGGCTGGGCACAGCCATGCTTTCACGGTTGGGGGGAACTACAAAATGAAATGTTAAAGAGACTTCGCCACTGACAAGAAATGTGAGAATTTTTATGCAGTCACTTTCTTGTGCTGAAGCTTAAGGAGTGGTAACGCATCCTATTAATGAGGATTACCCTACTCACCGGGAGGAGCCGATTTCGCATGTTGGGGGCTAAGTGATTTAGCGGGAAACTATGTTGAACTATAATAAGACGTTGCCTGTGCAATGTTTAACTGTTCTTTTGCCTATTCCTTGGTACGTTTGATTTTTTTCGTGTACTAGCTTTTCATCCTTTCGTTCATCGATTTGATGGTTTTTGCATCTGTCGCGATTTGTATATCTTGTCGCCATTTCATTATTTCTAATGTGTTTACCCGTGGGCCCGTCTAACCTTCCCTCCGTCGCTCCATGTTACCAATTGTCTTAAGCCACTGACTTCTCACTGATCGTCCTTTCCTCGATGCGCTGTTCCATTTATTTATGAGTCTGTCCTTTCTTCTCCTGTTCTTTTCCATTGCTCGTGTTTCATCCTTCCTTGTAGCAATTATTTTTTTTATAGCTGTCATGCCATTCGTCCACTTATCCATTATTCTTGTCAGTTTGTCTTTTTATACCTATTAAAAATTGGATTCAGAATGAATACAAGTTTTCTGCTTAGTTCTCAGTAAACTCGTTAGCAAAATGTCCAACCCTTTTGAATTAAATTCAAATCCCTAATAAGATATTAAGTAAATTATGCAAAACTAATATCAACTGTAAAATGAAAATACTGATTAACTTTTTTTGATAAGAATAGAAAAGGAAACCTTATCAACTTAAGCTTTCCAATTTTCATAAGGGTTAAAATTAGTTTTATATAAATAATTCCACACACATTGTGGAGATTGTATGCAATAACAGCAGCAGCGATTTTAGTAAAGTAACTTAATTAATTCTATGCTGCTTCATTCTATTAAAAATAAGATTTCCGCTGCAGTCCCGCGCTGCCTTAGTAGTAGTAGTAGTAGTAGTAATGAAATGAATGAACTGAATACTAAACAATATCCAACTGGTTAATATTGTTAACCGGGCTTTTTTTTCTTGTTTGATGATACCCTTCATCAGCAGCATTGTTCAGTGCAATGTGTGCATTGTGTGTAGAAATTTATATAGATAGACATGGTTAGATGGTAGAAGATACAAACGTTTCTTATTAGACATTAATTTTGATTACGTTAGCTAATTAATTGACTTTGGTGTGCATCGAACTCTATAGTGGCGGCCATATTTGGTTATGAAACATCCACGCAACGTATATAACTGAGCAGAGTACATGCGAAGTATTTGGAGAGAAAGAGTACATTTCTTTGTTCAACTTATGTGTGTAAGTAAATGGTTTTGTATTATTATATATATATATATATATATATATATATATATATATATATATATATATATACATAATATATACATAAATACATATGCGTGTTTCCAGAAATATGAATGCTTTTGTGTGGTTAGTCAGAAATGGTTGGATGGTTTGAGTAATTGGAAATTATTGAAGTATTGACCTCTCCTGTAATTTAATACCCACCCACTCTCTTCATAATGATGTTCAAACAATCAATGGCCAAGACATACAGCCAGCTAGTTGGCCAATGCCTATCATAATGTGGAAGTTTAGTGCTTGTTCGCTATACCTTGTCAGTATATATAGGAAGCTCTCTATAAGTTTAGTTACTAACAACGATAGCCGCACGACTACAACAATAGCCGTAATAATATCACTTATAAAGTTATGCACGTTAATTATTCAATAGTTTACAGTCTTTATGTACTGAATAAGTTTTATTCAACCTATTATTGTCTGTCCAGGCGGCGGGTGCAACTTTTTATACCTATGCATAGTTTATGTTTTAATAATAAAACGATTTTTACTCTTCACCGTAACGAATATACATTTTCTTCTTTTTTTTTTTCTTTTTTTTTAATATTTTACTTTATAGCTATTATTTATAATCCAATCAGCAGGATATGTTGCAATAAAAAGTGAATAAATGATATAAATAAATTTAATTGCAGGTTAATGGTCGTTAAATGGTTGATATTGAAAATATTTTTGTTAAATAAAATAAAAAAAGGAAGGTATTAAGGAATATTGAAAACTTAAAGTGATATACTTAATTGCTATATATATATACATAAATTTATAATCGTAATACGCCTAAAACCCTCTTATGTATATCTTTGCCTTAATGTTTACTAGAGATTTGATAAGAGAAAATCATATGCATTGACCCAGAAATTACGCATACTTTGGCATACTAAGCACATAGTCGTTGTAGTTTATGCACGTACACATACAAAAATATTGTATATGTCAACTAAACTAAGTCATTTATACCCAGAAATGTCATAAGAAAACGTATTCCATTCACATTCACATTCACATTCACTTTCCCCTAGAAATGCGAGAGATAGTGATTTATATATAAAAATAAATAGCAATGATGGCTATATGCTTATCAGCAATTGCATTATCAAGGAGCAGCCATGAAATTACACTTTTTTCTGCTCAAATTGAAGTATAAATGTTTTTAAAATAGAAAAATATCTTTTGATTTATTAAGTAACTGCACCTGAGATGATTTACTTTCAGGTTTATTGACCTAAAACTCATACATAAGAAGAAGTAAATTAAGCACCTAAGTTTTGATACCTATCGTTAGCTTGTCTCGAACAATAAAAAGTGTTTTTAAAATTATTTACCATTCTTATTTTACAAAATACAACATTTAAAATTAAGTGATCTTGTAAAGGTTTTGTTATACCCTACACCACTTTTTCAGAAAAAGATTACATTTTCAATATATTATGCGGAAAATAGGTCCATAACAGGAACTCAGCACAAAAATTAACGGCAGGGAATTTTGGATCACATAGTTCTATTTTTTTGGACCTTAACATATAAAGGGGCTATCATGAATACCAAAGGAGAGACAGTCTAATTCCCAGTTTCTTATGATGGGCACTGAAAAATAATATAATTTTTACATGCGTGCAAAGGCAGTGAATAACTGCACTAGGCAGAGTGGCGTAGAGTATTGAACAGTCGGCTTTGCTCGGCTATAATATTCTTATCTGTTCTTCTCTGTGTATTTACAAATTTACTGAAAGCCTTTTTTAATTTCCTAGCAGAGAGCAGATTTTCTCATTGTCGCTCTTTCTCATTTTTTTCCTCATATGCATGCTATAGCCGTATATTTACGTCATTCTAGTTGAAGAATGTGATGCAAAATGACATAAATGTTGTAGTATTCGTTGTATATAACGGTTAAAATTTTATCTCCTAATCATCTTTAGCAAAGGTGTCTAATGAGATTTCGGGTATCACAAAAAATTTACAATCAATTTGTGGACGTCACTGAAATTTGCATTATCCGCGAGCGTGTTAAAGAACGTGTTAATGATACCTCGCCAAGGTAGCTCCGATCTCCTGTCCTTTTTTTTTTAACTTTTCTGAATACGATAGACACACCTTCTAAACTTGTTCAAGTGCAATATTTAATAATGAAAAATTTGACGGTTTAGCGGTCACAAACTGTTTAAATATTTTATCCACAGTCACGTTTGATGACCGCAACTCTTTGTATTTTATCCTCATTCACAGTTAAATCGTCTGTGAAGTGACATAAAGACTTGAAAACTTTTTCATTTTGACCATACATAACATAAATCCAAGGGCTGAAAGGAATATTTGGGCCGTACGTTGGGGTATTAGAAGTTTGTACAAATGTTCAATTCGAGCTGGCTGAAGAACTGAAATAGTCAAGCAAACCAAGAAGTGCGACGTAACTTAGGTTATATTGGGACCTTTAGGGTAACCATACCCAGCAATGATGATCGCTAGTTGTTCTTTAGGACAAGTATTAGGAGCATATCTGCAGTGCATAGATCCTTCCAATAGCGTCAACGAAAACGTCAAGCATTCGATGCAAGAATCGAATGACTGAGAATAGAGTTCGATAAGAAGCGACCTCCATTACAATACAAAAATATTTGACAAATTTGATTCCTGATAATAAATGCCAACACGTCACAGAAAAGGAAGAATTTAAGATTGAAACGTCTCCGTCAGAGAATACTCCGAGAAGGGAATAATTATCGGTTGTTCGTTCATTACAGGATGATCCGGCTCGTTGATAACCAAAAAAAAAACAACTTTGTGAAAAAGAAATATTTTCTTCCTTCAAATTTGTGTGTGTGTGTGTGTGTACTTTTAGATCAAAATTACAGCCGAATGGCACACAAGTAGACCGAAGTATATAGATCCTGATGTTTATAATGACGCTACATATATGTATATACGCTACATAATCTTCATTGGATACTACTTTAACAAACGTAGCGTGCTGTCTGTAAGGCAGGTATGGTAACAAACTAACAAAAGCATGCGCCCGCTTATAAGATTATTCGTTCTTGGAATGTAATGTAATTGATTCGTATACGTATTTCTTTCTTTTCCTTATAAACTTATTTATTATGATTTAATGAAGTGTTCTTAATACATACAAGTTTGTGCAAAATTGTAAGCTATTATACAGTCAATCTATCTTTCTTGAAATCAAATGTTAACGTTTACGTTCCACTTGATTGACTATTCAGACGTATTAATGTATTATATGTATTTTTCTATTATCATGTTAGGATTTAATTTAGTTCAAGTGAATGTGCACGTATGTATTTATTGAAGATATATGCTTCGAACATGTATATATATATATGTACCTATATATTTATGTATTTCCCAAGAGATGGTGTCAGTGTGGAGTAACCTTGGCAATACTAACCCTATCAAGCCACACTTTAGCTATATATAGAAAGGTAACAGTCCATAAATAAATGAAAGAAAAAAAAAAGCATTTGCTATTAAAGCACATTAGCATGGTCTTCACCCAATTATAAATAAATTGGAAGTAAATTATAATTACAGCAATATCGTTGCCGATGGTTCTGGCACATATTTGAGAAGCAGGTTTTCCGGTATATCTTCACGCGATCGAAAGTTATAGACGAAAATATAAAAAAATTGCCAGTCGTTTTTCGAGATTATCTCTGTTTCTAAACTATTAACCATCAATCGTGGATGAGGGACATGTTCATTTTGTCGAAACGCAAGACTTCGAAGGAAGCTTCGGAGACTCTACGAAGTATATATATTCTTGATCAGCATTAAATTTTGAATCGTTTTAAGCAGGTCCATCTGTCGAACTATATAGCACTCATGGTAAACTATCTGTCGTTCGTAAATATGACGATATGGCGTACAAATTTGCAAAAGTATTCGTCACACGCCCACACGACCACACGTCCAAAAAGTGTGAGCAACTTTGCTTTTCCTTATTTTTGTTTTTTACTCGCAAAGTCTAACGTAAACATCGTATAAAATTTCACAGAGAAAAACAGCCGCGTTCACCCTATATTATAGAATATGGAAACTTAGTTCTTAGCCTTCTTCAGGACCACAGTGAGGGGTATAAACGTTTCGGTCACGACCGAATATAATCTTCTTTTTTGTTCAATCTTGATTTTTTAAAGAAAAGATTATAGAGCTAAATATATGTGATCGATACTTGATAGTAAACAAGCACTAACCACTAAACAGCAGCATATATTTGACTCCTCCATATCGGCGGTAAGTATATACTCATTGCTAAATGGCAGCAAGTATTTCTGCCTTCTTCTTCCTATTGCTATTTCTTTTCCCTTGTTCCTCTGTCTGTCGCAGCACCAATCACTAATTTGTAAGTTCCTAGTTCTTTTCTACTCTATCCCGCGTTACTAGGATTTTGTTTGACTTATTTTCACGGAATTGCAAACTCGTGCTTACGGTATAATAACATCGAACTAGGCTTTATTTTTTTAAAATTTCCAGTGCTTCGTGATCTCTCTTCTCAATAGGAACTTTCTAGACATTGTTTCAGATAAGTCGTATGATATGCTCAAACGTGTTGGTGCTTGCGTGTCTTCGAATTACCTGCAAACTCTCACTTACAGTCCAAACTTGCATAAAAGCAATCATAACTCGGGATAGAGACAGTAATTTGACAGCAATGTTCATCAAACGATATATATATAGATATATATATAAAACCATAATTTATATTGTTTTTGTAATCATAATTTTTAAATGCACGATATGAGTATATGTTAACAGTTTTGCATGCACTCAATTATGAATTGGGATTGTCTACGTCTAAGCAGGTGCCGATTTATCTTTTTTCTTTTCTTTTGTCCTTTTCGTTTTTTCTTTTGTAAGATATATCTAATTAGTCTTATGAAATATCATACGTAAAAAGTCAGAGAAAGTAATACATCATCATAGACTTTGCTGCTGGTAATTAGTATCCGCTTACTGTTACAATATTGTCTAATGATGATAACACTTGGTTTAGTTGGATTATTATTGTTGTTGTTGTTGTTGTTGCTGCTGCTGCTTTTACTGTTGCCAGTACAGTTTTAGCATAATTTTCTTATCATTCTCCTATTTGCCAGAACCATTAATCAAATTGAAAATATGCAAGAAAATTTACGGTTTTTACATACCGCATATATGAGCAAACATTTATGTAAAAATCTCCCATAGAGTATGGAAAGCGAAAGCTGTACGAAATAATAGAAAAAGATTAGACTCCGAAGGGTTAGAGCTATGTGGAGGCATGCATCCCGTTGGAGAGATCGCTTTTCAAAATGCGAGCAAGTACAAGTTATATGTATACCACAACACCGTTGTAATAATTCTCTTTGTGAGAGAAAACACCAAACGGCAACGTAACGAATCTTTAACTAATGAAAAATAACCGACTACAAAATGTTTGTACGTGCCTATTTGTGTGTGTGTGTGTTTTTCGTGTGACAGAGAAAGTAAATGTGCGAGCGTTTGTATGGACGGCAGTTGATGGTAGATGTTGGCAAACTAAAATGGTTAAAACCTCAACTTGAAACTATGGTTTTTATGATTGCGACTATGACAACAACAGCAACAGCAACAGCAACAGCAACAGCAACAACAACAGCAACAACAACAGCAACGACAACAGCGACGACAACAATAATGGCAACCAAATTAATATCATAAAGAACAACGATAATGAAGTTTAACAGTTGACGACATTAGCAACAATATGAGAACACACCGTTAACTGAGATAAAATGTAAAATAGAGTTTCTGTTAAGAGATCTATCTTTGTATGAGTAAGTGTGTATATGTTATATATTATCGTAGAAGAGTAGACAAGCAAGCGGTGGCGGTGATGATGACGACAACAACAATAACAATAACAGGAACAACAGCAACAATAATAATAATAATAACGCCAGCAATTTACTATCAACAGTCATTTACAGTGCATAACCACATCTCCTCCGTTAAGCCGCATTCACCAGCATATGTCTTATATTGTGGATGCGTCCGGGAACTACTGAATTACACATACGCATACTTATACAAGGGTTAGTTAGAGGCTGCAGCTACTATGGTAACAAAGGGATATGCGTAAATGTACATATATATATATATATGTATATATATATATATATATATATATGTATGTATGTATGTGTATTGAAAAGGATATATTCACATATATTATACTAAAGTTTGTTGATGCGTGTCTAGTAGAGCTAGATCTCTAATGTCATGGTCTATGTATATGTATATACAAATATACATGCACATACATATACGATATGTGGAGGTTTAATGTTGTTGGTGTTATTGTTGCTGTTGACATCAACAATGACTCTGGTCTGCTGATGTTGACGATAATGATAATTACAATGATGACGACGATGACGATGATGCTGACAGTTGCTGAGTATTATAACTTAGAGATTTTTTGTTGATATTCCTATTCCATGTATATATGCTTATATATGCATTAGTCTGTGTGAATAACCTAATCTAACCTGCTGGCAGTTGACATTTCAAGAGGCAATTCCTCAACAATATGTCATTTCTACGCCATTAGCGCTCGCTATCGTTAACATGAAGCTGATTTTTATATACATATAGCACATACTAGACAAATAGCATCTTTTGTTAGCTACTTTGCGGTCACAAAAACTTGTAGACAGATATATAATTTGTCAAATATAAAATTTGTTAATAAAAGTTTTCGAACTTCGTTGAATGAAACTCATCCTAACGTAAGCAACGAAGGGCAATCTGTTTTGCCTTTATGTCAAGCGAGATATTTACTGCGATTTACTTACACTATATATATACGGAATATTTCCCGTCCTTAATACACACGACTTCTCAGTGATCGATTTCAAATTTTAAATTACTTTAACTATATTAACTGCACTGCTACTGCTACGAAATCTCCAATGCATTTTTTTAGCATCAAAGGAGGTACTAGCGTCCTATGGATATGGATGTATTCATAAGGCTTACAATTAATCACTTATACTCATAAAATGAGGATAGCGTTTGATTGAAATTTTTCTTGAAAATTCGTAGTACAGTTATTCGCTCGTTTTGAAAGCACACATGAATTCCCTGCAAAGCCACAATATTCATGAAAGGTCGCATATTGAAAGGTTAGATTTTAGATATGAGAGTATGGGTTTGGTGATAGCGTGTATATAAGTGAGGATCCAAAAAAAAATAGACCTATAAGATCCAAATTCCCTTGTATGAACTATTATTACGATATCATGAGATATCTCTCGCGGAGTGGCGGAAGAAATAGACCCATGTGGTTCAAATTAGGTCTACTCAATGTACCCTATAGCACAAGTGGTGCGGACGTATGTAACACGCAGAAAGGTTTAAGATCGACCCACTTTTTATTATACTACTTGTTATTTTATTATACCGATCGATACAGAATCGTGATCTGAATTGATCTAAGCTTGTCTGTCCGCCTGTTTTCTGTCCATGTAAATTTGTGTTCAGGTCGCACTTCTAGAGACATTTTAATGACATTTAGCATGGTGACGAACGCTATTCAAAATGGTTCGGATCGGTCCGGTACTTTTTCGACCAGTCCCCATATAACGCACTATTCTGAAAAGGCGTTATATGGAAAAAATTGTAATTTTCAAAATTTCTCGGCAAAAGTGGCTGACAAGTAGAATTTCGGACACTTTGGACTGGCTGGGGCAATTTTTGAGCCCCCTGCCAGCAGTGTAGAGTATAAAAAAAAGACTAAATCAAAGGAAATGTCAAATTACAGAATAATTACAGTCTACTGGTGAGGGGAGCAATTTCTCTCTCTTTCTCTGATGTAAAGCGTTCTACGGCTGGAGAAAGCCTTAGAGAAGATTTACCTCTTTTCACAGATAATATGTTATATTTTCACTACATGGTATCTTCTAGTTCTTCCAGTTTTGTTCGCTACAGAAATATGCAACGGAGGTCGCATGACATTTGTTGCATGAATTTTCTGAGGGTGAATGACGGAATCGTAGTCGAGTCATGAGCTATCTATCTTTTTAAACACTTATTGCAATTGTAAAACTTTGTTTAGAAAACAAAATTTATGAGAATAATCTAAGATCTAACCGATTAAATCGGTTAAAGCGCTCTGGGCATCATTAACAAACAGGAGTTTTCACACTTTTCTTCAAATTATTTATTGTACACTTATTTGCTTGAATTATGCAACCAGTAAAATTTAAATTATCTCTTTATATATTAATCTTAATGTTCGTACGTGCGTCCGTAATAGACTAACAACAACTGCACCGACTCACACGTAGTTCTTTAGAAAATAGAGGCGGAAAATTATCAAAGGAAGGCTTACATCTGTTGAAAACCTCTATTGCGCGCACAACACAAAGAGGTCGGAGCCCGTTATGTTTAAAAATGCCACCGAAATGATAAGCTAGCCAAGAGAAAGCGGCAAGAAGGATAAAATGCAACAGAGAGCGAAACAGTACACACAGTCACAGTCACGTGCTACTAATTTACAACAACAACATGAAAGGACGCAAGTCGAATAAGGACTGGAGAATTATTCTAATCCTTATTACACAGTGAACGAAATGAACAACGTGACAGTAGTTGATAACGCATGCAGATGAATCGATTCGATCAGTTAATAAAACTTGATTGTCTCACGTTTTAGCATAATTCAGAAATTCAACGCACCTTGTACACACTTGTGGTTATTAAAGATCAATGCTATCTGCATACATTGGAACGATTCAAAGTTCAAGATTGAACCACGTGGGCAATAGCGGTGAATTGCCGAGTCAGCGAGATTTAAAAGAAAAATCAATTTTTTTGTCTTTTTCTTATTGATTTATTTCTTTATTTACTTTTATGTAAATCCTTGGGCTTATCCGTGTGGTGAAGGATTTGCTAAGGCTAGGTAGTCGAATACTGTTGTACGGTTTACGATTGATTACCACATATAGATCAGGTTAACCGACGAAATAAAATGATAATCTTTGTCTTTATTGTTTATTCTGCCGGATAATATCTTGTTTGCTTTGCAGCAGCAAACTCAACCAAGACCGATTTCTAGCGCATCTCTTTAACTAAAGTTACTGTTTGTTACCTTTTAATGAGTTTTGCAAGTTTCCAAATTAGTTCCATAGCGATATCGTGGACTTATAATTGGTCAGTAGACATAAAGGAAAGCAATGTATTTGCTTATCACAGCATTTTTAATCAAGTCTGGTATTCCGGAACGCTCGCGTTAATAACTTCGCAATACTAATTTCAGAATAGAACTTTTACCAAATCGTTGCTTTGTAACGGCAAATAAAATTGCTCTACCATTGGCCCCTTCTACGGCGTTCTTTTTCTTTTTTGATTAAAGATCAAATCAAACTGTACATAACTCTTTTTTTTTGTCAAATCCAGTTATAAGCAGGAAGTTTTATCGAAGAATGGAGGGTATATTCATTTTGTCACAACGTTTGCAGCACTCAGAAGAAGCTTCAGTGACCAGATCATCTATATATCCTTGATCTGCATTAAATTCTAAATTGATTTAAGCATGTCCTCTCTGTAATGCCTCTGTAATATTCTACTGGAAATGGGCCAAGTTGGGCCGACGAAGGTTTCGTCGACAACATCACGCTAGTTGAGAGCATCTCTGTTTTCCAAAGGGTTTAACAAATTGGTTTTTTGCTCCTTACCGACAAGCTACAGCAGATAATCCTACATAAATTGGAAATATATTTTCTTTGGGCGATGCTTTACGATGCTAGTATCTGTACAATAATGGAAAAAACCGATTACTCCCACCCAATATTATAGCGTATCATTATTAAATTTTTTTTGTCAAAACCTTTTTAACGATCAGATCCAAACCTCATAAATTGTATACATACATTCGTGAATGGTGTCAAATTCGTAATGCACCTAAGCATGCCGGTTTATTCCTCTGTCCGTCTGCCCAACTGTGTGCTATCTGGGCAAAGTAATTTGATTAACTGAGCCGGTCAAGAGGCACGCTTGCAATGTAACTAACTGCGTGTACTCGTTACTCAGAAGAAACCAGCCATACCCAGCCCTATTATAAGGTATGAAAATATAACTTTTACCTTTTTTAGGATAACGGAATATAAATTTCTCCCTTATTGATAATCAGGGACAATTCATTGCAAATATTACTTATGTTAGATGAGTTTGCTTAAATCTACGCCAAACATCGAGCTGCTTAGCTGATCCTGGGCATATGAAGTGACTAGCAGCTGCTCCACTCGATGTTGTAGTAAGTTTTAATGAATTTTGAAGACTCCCTTCCCAGTGATATGCAAGATATCAGCCATTTCGCTCGAGAATTTGGATGGAAAGTGGGAATTTTCGGCAGTGATCATCTTTGCACAGGAAATGTTTAAGACAAAAATTTCTGAACCAACTCTAAAAAGTGTGCTTTAATGTACAAATTTATTTGTTAGCCTCAGTATGCGGATTTCTTTGCGAACAGTTGGGCTTAATTTACTTTTACTTTAAGCTCATGTCTCTGATATTGAAGATAAGTGCGACGGGGAACTTTGAAGGCAAGTCTAATGTTATCTTTCGGTGAACATACTTTTTTATGCCGGACAATTGTGTAACGAGCGTATTTAAAAAATTGAAAGCATTGCGACTTTAGATTGATTAACAATCCATTTTAGTACTGAAGTTAGGAAAGTTGGCCGTCCTGTAAATGAAATTAATTAAAATATTTTTTTCTTATGCATTAGATGTCACTTATATAATACGTATTAGTTATATGCACTTAAGTATTGTACAAGTAAAACTATGAGTGATGCATATATAAGCGAAAATTTAATTGAAAATACTATAAGGCATGATATCGGTTTCACTGTTTTGTTTGTTATACGCTCTATCGTAAATTGGTGTACACGTATCTCTCATACTGTTAGTAACATCAAGAGAAACGCGACATAAGATCTATTTAAATGTAGATACATATAACTGATCTACATACACAGCTTTGTGAGTTAACTTAGGAGAATCTATCTATTTTTGCCAAAGTTTCCAAAAGTTGTTGCGGTTAATTAGAAGTGATGGCGAAAATTCGAGATAGAAAGGAATTTCCTATTTATGCATGAACTTTGACAATCTGCGCAATATAAGACATGCAACCGTTATCATCAAAAATGCTCACAAAACCTCAAAAGTCAAGGCTTGGACTGCGGTGCCCACACTAAGCCAGAGACGCTCAATTACTCGTGGAGACTGTGGGTATCCACGATTCGTTTTAAAGAGACGGATGTACTCTTCTCATTTGTTTTGTATTAAAAGAAAAAAAAAAAAATGTATGAAGGAAAAGAAAAAAAAAAAAAAAAAAGAAGGCAGCTACTGCGTCACTGTCATTTTAACATTCACGAAGCATTTCTCATTCTCTGTTCTGTGCTGCGTTATATGGCTGCAATTAGTTTATTAGTTTCTATTTTTAAAGTTTTCTTTTAACATCGAACATGTTATGTTCGTTCATTTGTTCTTCTTCCCGTCGACTTCTTTTTATTATCATTATTTCTGCTCCCTTTGGCTTAACAACACTAAAGTGTTATTTATGCTCCAGTTCTGTACGGAAGAGTAGCACTTTTATATACGATGACTGTATCTGTTCGCTCGACACACTGTTTGCCGTAGGTAGGGCGTGTCATTGAGAGCCTTCGTTGCTTCGTGTTAAATGAATATGATTTATGTTTATTTTGTCAAAGCACTGTGAAGGTGGGTTATGGCACAAAGTAATTTATGTTGACTGTGAATGAAGTCGATGTCTAGGCGTTTATGCAAATATTTGATTTTTCAAATTATTTTAATTGGGCATTACTTCCGTTTAACGGTTAATTTAAGTTAATTAGCTATGCACTAATTGCCACTTTACTGAAATCGTTTAAGTTTTTCAAAGAATTTAAGCATATTTTTTTTTTTTTTTTTTTTAAAAAAAGATACAATTTTTCGGTAAGAAAAAAATTGCAAAAAAAAGTTTGATTTACAAAATTGCTTTTTTGTTACGTGTATGTATGTATGTATGTGTGTGTGTGTGTGTGTGTTTTAAGGTTTTTTCTGATTTTCTGGAAGCGAGAATTCCGGCTACCTTATCTCGTGTCTTTATTGTCAAATGAAAATATATTTTCAGTAAACATGCAGTTCTATCGTGTTGCCATAGTCATGACAGTAACCAAAAAAAAAATAAAAATAAAAAAAAAATAAAAAAAAAAAACAAAAACTGAAACTGAAAAAAAGGAAGAAAAAAAATTATTCTACACCGACCACAATCATCAGATGAGTAGAGAAAGCTTGATATTTTATGGCTATGTCTGGTTAAGCGACCTTACGTCCATGCTGCCTTTGATACGCCTCTGTATGTCAATTGCATGTTTCGCTGTACGTACGCTCTCTCATACCAATATTGTCCGTTTCATTGTTATCTTTTTGAGGTTTTTGGACATTTGTTCTTGTTGTTGTTGTTTCAGTTTTATGAAAACGTTACTCTGCTGTTACTTTGCTCTTTTTTCGCCCTGGCTCTAGCCATTAAATTAATATTTTTTTGCCATCGATGAATTTCGTCTGATTGTCTGGTTTGTTTGTTTTCATCTATATGGTGCAGTAGTTGGATAGAAAGGAAAGCATAACAAATGACAAAAAATATTGATAAAAGTTAACTCTTTAGAAATTTTGCAACAATAAGCACAAAATAGTTTATTAGTGGATGCCCAATGAACAATCATTCGTTCGCTGTTAAAGTGATTGGTTATAAAATTTTCAAAAAAAATAAAAAAAACAAGAGGAAAGAAACTGAAATTGAAAAAAATCTGAAAAAAAATCTGAAAATGAAACAGTTGTTTATCTCTTTGGGTTTAGTCAGTTGTTAAACAATATCTTAAAGAACCTTTCAAAATATTTGTATAAAGAACGTTCTTTATCGATCACTGAAATAAGCGATGAGTACCGTACAAGTCTGTTAAAGGTAGAGAATGATAGTTTAATCACAAAATGTGAATACGTATTTACTATCACTGTCCCATTTAAGCCAGCGAACTGACTTAAACTCCACTGTAGAATGATCGTAAAATTTCTCTTCTCAAAATAAAGAAAAAGAGATTAAGAAATGGTTTTGTGGATTTGGCAAAAAAAAAAAAAAATACCGCAAACCGATTGACGTAATTTACACCGACGTAAGCAAGGCGTATGACAGAGTCAATCATGACCTGTAAGCACTTCAAGATTGCTTTCCCGAAGGTCCTTATAAACTAGTTTGGCTCATATTTAAAGGGCCGCACTCAAAAAGTTCTATTCAACTCTTGCGTGTGCATTGAAATTGTTATTAGGTTAGGTGGACCTCGGGGTAGCCTCCCCTCTCGGTCTTTTTTTATTCTGTTTATGAATGAACTCCATCTGTTATAAGTGGCTCTCACATACTTATGTATGCGTATGATGTGCAACTGTTTCATTCGTTTAATAATGTAAGTGGATGTGACATTCTGAGGCCGGATTTGCTTTTACTCATGAAGTGGTGTGATGTAAACGGCACGTAGCTAAACGCAAACGTTTGCATTGCTCGAGAACTGTTGCAATAAGTTCGCCGCCTTTCATTTACGATCAGGTACTGGAGGTAGTTCCATGAATTTATGACCTAGACGTAATATTTGATGCCAAAATGTCTGTTAACCTACATATTCAGACCCTTATTAGCAAAGCCAGGGCCTCGCTAGGTTTTATTAAACGATAACCTACAGAACTCGACGAAGGGTTGCATATGTCACTGGTGAGATCGTGCTTAGAACATGCCACTATAGGTTCGTCTACCATTTGCTTTTGCTACTCTGAGAAGCTTGGATGAGATCTAAACGTAGGGTTTCCTTTTAATTCACCTACCGTGTCCAGCGAAAAAGAAGTCGATACTAAAAGTTTTGTGCCTAAAAAAGCTTATAGAAGGGAAGATGATACCGCTTTTCTTATTAAACCAGATTGTCGGATAAGGGTATCAAGATACTATCAGCTCATTAGATTAGCTTTGTGTCGTACAAATTATGAGCTCTGTTTGCCTTTCCGAGTCGTAACACAAATTCTCGTTGGCAAATGACGATGAAGTTGTTAAAGGACAAGTTCACGGGAACTGCCCCGATAAGATGGTCGTCGGAGGAGTCTACACAATGCTAACAAATAGATAGTATATCTATCTCGTAACAAGTTTTTCAAAATCTCGGTTTTATTGCGATGCAAGTTAATTGATTGTAAACTTGATAAGGCATTTAACTTTAATTAGGACTTAACCTTTCCATAAGATGGTACGAGTACTTTTCATTCATTTTTTTCTTCTATTCGTTATAGCAGGTTTTATACGTGAGTGCATCAATTTTACGTTCTTGATGCCTAAACTATAAGTTTTACTATCTTATGCTTCTGTAAAAGATTGTACATTTTCTTATCCCAATTTTATTTCCTCTTATAATTAGCTTAAGATATGATTTCTGTAGCTGCACATTACCTAATCGCAAATAAAATAAAAACTGAATTCAAAGAAAGTTACACAACATACGCATACAGAGCAAACAAGAAAGAAAGGCATTAGCCTCCATGTGTAGCTACCAGGAGAGCACTTGGTATAACGTACGAAAAAAAAAATCATGGCACAAATCTTACTTCAGATTTTCTATATGTCATGAGAGAGGTTAAACCTAACTTGAGAAGTCGGTAGTCCGTCGAAAGGTAATGTTTAGATAACATTTAGTAGCATTATCAGTCACATTACTATTGTGGAAGCGCTCATGTTCATTGCCAAACTGATGACAGTGCCACGAACATAACTGAATTCGATTCAGAATTTTGCGGGGGCTAAGGATATAAACATTTGTGTTGT
The DNA here is from genome assembly GCA_001077435.1 of Glossina morsitans morsitans. NCBI lineage: Eukaryota > Metazoa > Arthropoda > Insecta > Diptera > Glossinidae > Glossina > Glossina morsitans. Next base: position 23,637 of record CCAG010010213.1, read on the forward strand.
CTGCGATGAGTGCTTCGGCACGTTACAGACGGAAAGAGAAATATAAATTACATCCTTCCTCAGTAGTGGATACAAATATCTTGATAGAGGAGATAATGCTAATTAGTCTTAAATGCCATTGTCAATGAGTATGCACTGAATGAATAAAATTGAATTGTGATTTCCTAAGGCCTTAACATATTTGAAATAGTTTTTAGACATTTTTAAATAAATTGTGATCGGTGAACATGAATTTGTGGTATCCCTTTTAATCTTAATAACCACATTATTATTAATTGAAATGCCTGAGTTACGTACTCGTATACCTCGATAACACAGTAGTCGTTCGTTCCATTAATTGTTTACGTATTTATAAAGGAGCTCAAGCGTATTTATTGAGCAAAATTTTACTTTTGTATATGTGTGTTATAATTATTTATATAAATCGAAATGAAACATTAATACATAATTATAATTAAAAATATTATGCTTCGATTTTCGCCCTACGTTTTAAATTATTTCGTTTTGAAGATACTTGAAATATGGGATGCGTTTATATCTAAAATGTAGGTAGCATAGCAACAAATTGTAGTTGAAATTGAATTTATTAAGCATATGTACAAACTCGTAGAAATTCGAACATTGAATTAATTATATAATGGAGTCGAATCCATATCCATATCTATATCCATATCCATACATAATATATCGAAAAATGCATAAAGAGAGGAAGAGTGATTGTGAGACTAATTTTAAATACTTGCGCAGATTATTAAATAAATTAGAAAATGAATAAATCAGTTTTAAAATATGACAATAGGTTTCTTAAACTCAATTCTTATTATATAACATATGCATGTATAACATTGTGCACATTGCATTCGTATTTATAACTTTTATGCTATCCTCAAACAAAATTTTAAATTAAACATGGGTTATATGAACGTCTACTTTAAACTTATCTTATATAAATTATATGTGTACGTATGAACATTCGTATTATATATAATTGAGTGTCTATGTTATGTGAAATGTTTCTTATTAATACACACACACACATATATGTATATATATATATATATTTCAAGGAAAATCAAAATATGAGCTTTTGTGTAGGTATTTAGTTTATGCATCAGTAAGCAGATTGAAATATTCTGCAATTTTGTGTGCTTAATACCGAAGTCTTATGACGTTTAATTGAGTACCCGTTGCCTTAAATTTCCCCAACAAACTATTCAAATCAACGACTTCACTTTACTACTACTAACTCCCAATTATGCTCAGGAACAAAGTGAGCGTTTTTTTTTCCCTTCTTTCCTTTATGGGTGCCATAGTTAAAAAATAGGTTTTGCGACCATTTCGTTCAATCTATATCGTCCATGGGCCAACGGGTTCTATTTGATCAAAGATTATATTTGAATTTGCACATTGAACTCTGCTTAAACAAAGCTAGATCGACGCTAGGTTTTATTAAATGGTGGTCCAATGAGTTTGACGATTTTTACATTACAAAACATTACTATAGATGAGCTTAGTCAGACCAATACTTGAGCATAGCTTTGTGGTGTGGTCGTCTTTTCCCTTCAGGTGCTCTGTAGATTCCACAGAATCGGTTCAAATGCAATTCCTACACTTTGCCTTTTGCAACATGGGCCGAGGCTCGCTTGCCTCTTTATCTTCTTATGAAAATAGTTTATTTTTATTAGTCTTGCTGTCAGTTGAGAAACGTAGAATTATCTTGCGGTTTTTGCATCAATGCTCCGAAACGTTTCCGGAACTTCATTTTCATAGAAATCAGCACGATTTGTCTATGTCGCAATTAATTTTACTTATAATCTGAACATCTTAATGTGGTTCAAAAACTAATGAATTCATTTGTTTGTATATTGTAGGTCGTCAAGGTTTTGCATGTTCGCAACGGCTTAGCGGTTCACTCACAACGTGGATCTTTACCGGCTGTGCGGGTGTGCCTCTGTACAAGAAGTATGTACATGCTTTTTTTTCTCGCTCTTTTATTCATGCATGAATTTTATTCTCTTTTTGTATTTCTGTCATCTTCCCCTCTTCTTAACTTTTGCTTATATGCTTTGCAATAGTTGTAATAATAATTAGCATAAGAGTCGCCTCGAAGAGTCCATTGAATTCGTCTGATAATTTCCCGCTGATTAGGTGATCTACAGAAAGATTTATAAAATGTCCAAGTTTTCTATCAGCATTCGCAAATCACTGCAAACTTTTACCAGAAATGCGATTTGAGAATTTCTTTTTTAAAGGAACTTATGACTGGGGATGGTTTGAAAGAAACAATAATTGGCCGAGAAATAGTGCAATTTAATGGACTCAATAATGATAAAATGAAGTAGCTAGAAAAAGACCTATTCCAGTAATTACACTTTCATGTTGCACAAGGTTAAGGAGAGAACTCCGCAAGTGCTTAGAAGTAAGTAATCTTTGTGTGGAACACAACCATAGAAATCAAGATAGGGCTAAGAAAAGTTTCAAGCATTAAAATCATGCCACAAAGGGCAAGTCGATTGAATAGTGTTAAGAAAGGAAATAATAAGCCGTTGCCTTCATATGCGTCAAGGTAAAAGTAGACTTTTAGAAAACCTATGCACTTTTTACAATACACTAACACATTTATTTAATTTGCTTAGCAGGTGCATGCATGTAGGGTTCTACCTTAATTGTAAAGGCGATAGGGTATCCCTAAGGCATACATCATTTGAACTTTGCTTTTCATGCCTTTTTGAATTTCAATTTTTGAACAGTAAAACTTGGATTAGGCACATACAGCAGTGCCTCCTCCACAGTGCAGTATATATGCAATATTCAGCGAAGAGTAAGTATAGCCTTCTTACTTGTCGACTTTTTTTTCGAAAAATTTCTACATTTCTGTATTCGTATCAATAAATGTGATGCTTCGTAAAACCAAAATGACCAACTTTTTATTTTTTTGACACGTACTCGTCAATGCGACATATATATGTAGAACGAAGTTGATCCGTCATTGGATGAAAATACACGTTGCGGTTAGCTATTTGTTTTTAGTCACTCGCCCGCCTGTATGATCGATATGCTTTAGTTCGGCAGTTCCTTTCTCTGCTCCGATTTGACATTTTTGTAGCATCTCCTTGTTACTTATGAGAAAATATGTGTCGACAGTCAAATAGATCAGCTTATACGACATTTTCTAGTCCAAAAGTTGATGTTGCTTTGGTCTACTACCCTTATGTTCAGGTAAATGTTTCAGCAGGCACTCCTCTTTGACGTGTACCCAATGCTTAGATCAGGCATTCGCTTACGCGCAGACAATGATCGCTTAACGACGGTTAGGTCGCTTGCTCGGAGGTCAGGTCATTTGCTCGGACTTTATTAACATTGGAAATCGACATTACCTTGTTATGATTTTTGGCTCTTACCATATCACGATTTACGACGTTTATGGAGAAATTAATTGCCTAAACGAGACAGGACCTGTCGTCTAGTTTTAATTTAATCTTTGACTTCGAAAGCTCAAGAACACACTTGAGCTGACTGTCTTGTAAAATGGCACATTGGCATGGTATATATCTCATAATTGTATTGAAATTGTGAAGCTTCAGTTCAAGTTTTGTATTTTATTTAAGCAAAAACATTTTACATTGTTGCAAAATTCCGTAGTTGCCGCATCGTATCATTTTCTCCTTGCTCATCGCTAAATAATTTGTGCAATGCTTGTACGATATTAAGAAGTTTTCGTGTTTTTAAGTAAAAGTGTTACGTTACCAAGTATTAATTAAAAATTACTATTGTGTGTGTATGTCCCGAAAATTTTAATTTTTCAGTTTCCGTTTCAAATTTTCGGTGAACAACTGTTAAAACCGAAGACAATAACTTAAAACTAAAGACTACCTGACTAGTTAAAGCAATGTCAAATCAAGAGATATCGATATGTTAGGGTATCTACAGTCTAGGAAGTTTGTAGTATTTAAAAAAATTGGATCATAGAAATAGGAACCTGTGTATGTAAAATTTATTATTACTATTGTTATTATGTATTATTATTATTATTATTGTTATGAGTTTTTTTGACGAGAGTGTAAGCCAGCGAATTATATACGGATATGTTAATAATGTAGTGAAGTTAACGCCATTATCCGCAACTCATCAAGCGGTAGAAACGAATGAATGTTGGCAACATTGAGTGATTTTAGCAAATTTATGCGTGACAAATAAGTTGGCTGCACGAAGAAAGGGAAGCACTTGAATGCACCAACATCAGAACGTTTCGTGTTGTTTGGTTTGCTGAATCGAACAGCAATAAAAGCAACAATAACAACAACAGCATATAGATACTAAATGAAATGAGTTAAGTGAAGATGGCCATGTGTGGGTAGTACATATGTATATATATGTATATATATATATATATACATATATTTTTTGTGTTTCTCTGAAGTGAACATTTTTGTAATTGCAACGTGACTGAAATGCAATTTCGGCTTTGACTTTGGTATGAGTCTGAACAACTTATGTGAACGAAACTATAAATCGATAGGAAAAGGGAAGTTTATCTTGATGTAGTATGTGTACATGTGTGGGTATGTTTTGCTTTCCTGTTTGGATAATTCGATGCAATAAAGCAAAGAATACAAAATTTGATAAATGACGCGGCAAAGTGTTGAAAAACAACAACAACATGCATAGAGTACTTGAATTAAAAAAAAAAAAAAAGAGGAAAACAGGAAAATTTTAAAGTACATTCAGGGACCGTAACAAAATGTATTCTGAACGATTTTTTCCTCTTTTTTTTTTGGGCGAATTATGGACGTTTGAGAGCGGAGGAGTGTTATGGTCAACAGTTAGAGCACTTACAGGCATCCGTATGTGTGTGTGTTACCCCAATTCATGTCATTCATGTTCTGCAATACTGTTGCGCTGTGTGTACTATTTTGGCTTTTGGCGTTTTTCATCTATCATGGGTGCGCTGCTGTTGGTTGGTTGGTTTTTGCTGCTGGCCACTGACTTGTCTTGACTGACGGAATGGTGGGTTGTTTGTTGTTGACAATTTGTCGTCGTGTCAGAATTGTCATCATGAATGTGACAAGTGATGTGACATGTTGGCGGTTTGTCAGTTACTCACGACATTCTGTCTGTTGTGCTGCTTCATCGGGTTAAGTAGGGTGAGATAGTTTGGCTCTTTCTGGCTATGCGTTTTGCATTGTTATGTTGCGTTTTTGTTGCTGCGTTGTACGCCAAACAAAATAAGTTGTGCAAATTGATGGCAAAAAGTGTGAATTTTAAATGTTGACTCTGTCACTGATCCAAGCAAACGCAGGCCCAAATGCAATATATACATATACATCCATATACATATATATATATGCATATATATATATATATATATATCTATATAGATACATATCTATATATTTGTGTACGTATATTTATATAGGCATTTATACATATGCATATACACATACAACATAGATTCTCCCCTTTTATGTTCATGCATAAACAGCATGCAGTAATTGTGAGTGTCGTTATTACGTACTAATTATGCGTTGATTGTTTTGCGGTAATTAAATGCTGCTTATGTCTCTCAAATATGTACAAATGAATAAACACACATATAGGTACGTATTTATATGCAGCCTTCATTATCCACTTTTTTTTTTTTTTTTTTAAGCAAATGCTGTTATTCTCAGTAGCTCTGCGCCAGTATTTTACAAAATATTTGGACATTTCAGCTTCGTATGCAACAACAAGAATAATAACAATTTTTAACGAGAAATGACAAAAAGAGGAAAATTGAAAAAATTTTTGAATATATCAAAAGAGAAAAAAAATTGCGAATTTTCTGCATGATTTTGAAATAACGTTGTACTGGTTACACATTCAAACCGCACCACATACGATGTCATCGTCGTCATCAACAACGTAGGCAAAAATACGACGAATATTGTAACTATATATATATATATATATATATTATTTTTTTTTAAATATAAGTTCCCTATTCGTGATATTCACACATATGTGATATACATATATATGCATATATGTACATGAATGTGTACATAAATTTCACTACATATGTTATATTTGATTTGTGCTGTTGAACATTTCTCGTTCAAACGCATATTTTCATTTAGATGAAAGCGCATACGAATGCAGAGAGACATGTAAATGTATTATAGATATATGCATATATACATATTTTATATAAATATATATATATATATAAATGGTTCACGTGTCAAATTTCTATCCTTATGCTATATCCTGCTGACGATGTACACAGCAACTGTCAAACACCTGCTGTATGTCATGCAAAAACAATTAGAACATTTTTATAATTGGTCCTAACGCCGGATCGTTCGTATGTAAGGAGAATGCAAAAGTCTTTAATGAAATTTTTTTCATTAAAAAATTTGCAAATATTAAAAGTGTATTGCATTGAATAAAACTTTAAAACTTAGTAAACGAGACTAGGATAGCAAGCCTGCTGGAAATGACGTTTACATAAAGTTATCGGCCTTTCCTATTACGAATAAATTATTTTCTTCTTTTTCCCTTTATTATAGAATCGATTTTTAATATCAGAAATGTTTACCGTTACCGCCAACACAATATCGATACAATAGTAAATACATAAAGTAGATATGTTACGGATCAATTTTGATACAAATAGTTGATGGTTCGCTCAGACGTCTGAAGGCTGGAATTTTTAGAAAAAGCATAGTAACATTTTTTTGACCTTTCTTTGGGGTAAGTAAGTTTAAAATTGCCACATTATACATATATACACTGGTTGCAGACGCAAAATATATACTTACAGTGTATTACAAAATTTTTAGGAATTGCTCCTCTAAGCACATGAGGGGCAAGTAGTTAAACATTTGTAGTACTGCAATTTTCAGAAGCTATTGAAACAGAAGGCTAGCCATGCAATAGCAAGATGAAGACTCTTCGGTCTTTATGTATGCTACCATCTATTTAGTCATCAGTAATTACTTATTTTATCTTATCAGATAAGATTGCAATGTGGTGACACAAAATAATTATCTCGGCACTCACGCACATACATACTGATCGTTTAGAATAGCAGTGTAAAGCATAACAATTTGTAAGTTCAAGTTAAGTAGAAATAGTGTTTTATTTACAAATTTTAATATTGAAGAAGTCTTAAAGGAACACAGGCCAAGCTACGTCTGTTACGAAGACCGTTATGTAACGATGGCTTTTTACTTTACTCCTACTTGCGTGCATTAATCAATGGGAATTTAGATTTTTTTGAAGCTCCAGTAAATATTTAGAACCGACTCTAAAATGAGAAATTTTTGCCGATTGCAAATCGCCACAGACGCTAAGTATACTCATTATTTTTAGTAATATACGATTTCCCAAAGTTAGCTCTAAAGCCTATATCATTGTTTCTTGGCACATTTCTATCTAATCTGGGAAACAGGTGAACTCTTCTTCTACCTCCTCTAGAATTCAAAGAATCAACAACAGATGATTCATTGCGTTGAGTCAAATACTTAAAAAATATCAGAGACTTTCAAAACATTTCTTCATAATCAGTGTGAATAATAGAATTTCCCAAGATGATAAGATCAGCAGAGTTCGCATGTTTTATAAAAATCAATTTTTATTATTATTGTTAAGTTCAGAAATCATTAGAGTCAATTTGGACCATAGGTTAGTCAACGATTCGTTAACCCCGACGAATAATATGTGTACGCCTAGTGTAACATAAGGTATGTTCAACAAAAGGGAAAGAGGATTTTTTAAATTTCGTGGGCTACGTGCATTAGATTTTCGAATTCATATTTCGTGTTATGTCGGTACATATGTCTCCAACTTATGTTGCCATTATCAGTCATATTGCATTTTTAGTTTGTCTTACATAGATATAAAGGTAACACGTTTAGGATCTGTATACGATTTTGTGTGAAAAGTAAAATTAGGACTGTGTGGCATTTGGCGAGTTTTCGTTGAGAAAAGAAAAAATGTTTATAAGTCGCACAAGCCCTTCAAAGAGAGCCGATGCCCGCCCGATGAGCACCCCTGCACGTCAACAACCGATGAAAATGTTGTAGTAGTGAGGAAAATTGTTATGGCGAATCGTCGAATAAGTTCCTGAGAATGTCGGCATACTGGTTGGCTCTTGCTATGCAATTTATTCAGCTGTTTTGGGCATGAAACGTGCGGCACCGAAGCTCTGATAATAAACGCCAGCTTATTTTTTGTCCAAAACCAGCACCGTAATTATGCATCAGCCCCCGTACCCACCGTACTTGGCCCACTCCAACCTTTGTCTGTTCTCGAAACTGAAAAAAAAGTGAAAGGACGGACCATTGCCACGATTAAGGAGATTAGGAACCTCTTTGCGAAAGACCTGAAGGTTACACCAGAAAGCGCCCATCAGAAATACTTCGACAATTGGAAAAAGTGCTGGCACAAGTGTTTTATATCTAAGGAGGATTACTTTGCAGGGGCAAAATAAGTATTAATGAGTAAAAAAATATTTTTCGAGGAAAACAGAAATTTCAGTTTTGCTTTTGAACACACTGTGTACAATAATATTTCAAATTCATGTTTTTTCCTGTGAGTATTTCGTTTAATACTAATTAAGTTATTCCCCGAGAATAATTGGCTATGTTTTGTCATCGGAAAAAGTTGCACATTTTTCAGGCCACTTTTCTTCAAGCAAAAAACTTACATATTAATTAACTTATAAAACGAATATTTTTATTATTTTATTAATTATGAGGATGTCCTTTAATTGACTGCTACTATTATTACAATGACTTTGGAGATGGTTTTGAAAAATATTTGTTTGAATGCAATATTGTTTATGGTAGCTCTCGTAGGTGATAGCCTTTTTTTATTGCAGGCCTTGTACTGAGTTGTCAGATAAGTATCTGCCATGTATGTAGAATGTAAATTAGATTTCCTTGCTCAACACGATCGGTATATATCAACTGACATGATTTATAGGGCAAGTTTTAACGTCCTCCCTCATCTTTTACGATCGTGAGCTTTCCAACAGTAGACGACAGCTAAAAATCGTTGAAATGAATCAGAATTGTGAATAGGGATATCCTTTGCAGTGCTATTATTTTTCTTGTAATCAAGAATGGTGACGCAACGAACATTCATAGCAACAAAAAAATATTCCATAACACAGATGTAACCGACCACAATTTATTTATTAATTCTAGGTCCGGCAACATTCTGCAAGTTTACAAATTTGTTTACAATCTAAATATATATTAACAGGGTTGCCATCACTCATAGAACTATTATTGATCTGCACAACTTTATTCATCAACATGGTTCCTTTCTGAGTGATGCAATCTGCCCAATCTTTATTATAGTCTAACATTTCGACAGGCCTTTTTTATAGAATCATTTGTCAAGACACTCCAAATAGGTTTTTGTTTTTGCAATGACATTATAATTCGGCATATCCCGCTTTTTCTATGAAGCAACGCGGACCAGTACGACGTTCAACTTATGCAATTCGAATTTCAATTCACACATTTTTGTCACTGTAATCATCGGATTGTGATACCGCTAAGTGCGTCCACGGCCCTTAGTGATATCTATGTTCGTGCAATCATCGAAGTGAACAAAGCCCGCCACCACCATAACCCGCCAAAATTTTTCATCAAAAGGTCTAAAAAATTGCGACCTCTAGGTTGGCCACAAGAAAACAAGACAGACGGACAGTCGGACGCCCAGACAGACAAGCTTAGATCGATTCAGAAAATAATTATGAACCGATCGGTATAATAAAAGATGAGTCTATCTCAAGTTCGTCTGAGTGCTGCTTACGTCCGTACAAACTTCATATACCCTTGTATCATAAGTGGTGTAGGGTAGGATATAAAAAACGCAATTCCAATCACAACAGGCTAGAGATAGGGTGCAAAATGACTCAACCTACGCTGAATATGATGCTTGTCTTGTTTATCATCGATTCTGCGCGATTGCGATATTTATTGTGAACTCTGTTTACCGCATTCTTCTGATGCACATAAGATAATGAGCGATTTATTGAGTAATTGACTGCGGGCTGTATGAAAATTACGGGATTTAAACTTTCCTATATTCAGCTAACCTCGGTCGATAGCCTTGTAACTGGCACAAAAGGTTCGTCCAGTTGTTATAAAACGAATTTTAAAATTTTTATTAATTATAGAAAATTGAAACAAAAATAATTGACAAAAAGCACTTTTCAATATAATAATTGATTGCATTAATACTTGAATTAAATTAAATCTTTCTTCGTTAAATTTAAATAACAATTAGGAAATGGTTTAGCTTTTTATACAATTGCTATGAAATTATTTCAAGTGTTATTAAACACGTCTATTAATTACTGTCAATTAGTCAAAATCAACAATTTTACCGCTAAAGATAAATATTACATATGTAGTTTATTAAATAAATAATTGATTTAATAATTTTAACTACACATAAATATACGCACATATGTGATTATATAAGTAAGCAATTACATTGCAACGTCCCCAGGGTATTACAAATACGTATACGGCTGGCCAGTATCAGTTCAGTTTCCTAAATTAAAGATATTTAAGCTAAGTTAATATACATTTACCATCATGGGAAAATCGAACGATTTTTTATTTCTTTTATACTAAGCGGAGGATGTTGCATTACACTCATACATATGTGCACGTATGTAAAGGAGAAAAATAAAAGAAAATTAAAAAAAAAAAAAAACAACCCAGAGTTCTAAACAGCTCTGCTTATCTATCTGTCTACCTGTTTTATTGTCTGGTGATACATGAAAAAACGATCTCAGTTTTGATATCGATATCAAAAATATTTCAAGATCTCATCTAACAAAAAAAGAAAGAAAAACGAAAACTTATATAAAAAATGTAGAAAAGTATTTTAACGTTGAGACGAATCTTGGACATCTGTTATCGAAGATGAATAAATGAAAATTCGCAGAGCAGATAAGCCGACGGATAAGCGGCTTGAATGCTTGAATGGATAGGTTGAGGAATAGATGGAAAGACTAATGGAAAGTTGACTGATGAATAAATAGTTGGAGGGAGACAAACGAATGGATAGGGAAATGAGTGCGGTGGTAAGATGACTGATGGAAATATGAACAAATGTTGGCATAAACTAAACGATAGAAACTTGCTTACATAGAGAGAGAGAACGGTCAGCTCATCAATCCGAATATATGGGCAAAGCGTGGATATGCTGACAGGAAATTGCTTGATGATCAGACAAAAGCAACAATACGGGCACGGGTAAAGGCACAAGAATGGGTGGAAGTATATAACGTAAAATAAGGTAGAGTAATCGGACGGACAAAAAGAGTGATTAATCTTCAATGAGACAAATGAATGAACTGATAATCAATCACAGGAGTGGAAATATGTTGACATATATATGAACGGACGATTAATGTATACTCTGCTCTTTTAGCTGCTTTTGTTTTTGTGAAACAAGGAGGAAATCGGAATTTCGTGTATAGCGTCACTAAATCAACTGTAGCTTATAAACTATTAGTCGGGAAGCTGTGAAAACGTGAAACATTTCGTTTGAAAGTTGGGACCATTTAAAAATCATATAGATTCGAATCGATAGTTATTCTACATCTTTATGTAGTCCAACGAACTTACTGAGTGATATGTAGATGAAGCGATAGTTGGGTTGTATGGAGAGATGCACGAGCAAAGTTGGAAACTCGTTTAATTTTAATGAATAGCAGACTAGAAGAGATAATAAAATGCTTTAACGAATGAAGTAACCTGTAGAGAGTTAGAAGGCGCTATAGACGAACTAATAGAAAGATAGATAGACGAATGGAGCGAAACGATCGATGAGTAGACGTACGAGTGAAGGTGTAGATGAGGTTATTTAAAAATAGCTGAACATACGAAGAGTGTATGGGTGAACAGAGGGACAGCTACCTAGGTAACTAAACTGTAATCAGTGGGTATATCGGATTTAGGATTAGAAATATATTTGCAATGGCAGGCTTTCGCTGTTGCAAAAGGAATAATCAAATTACTATACCTCTACGCTCCCGTGGCGGGTATAATAAATGTTCTTTACTAATATTACAAACGGTATTCTCGGGTTTATATCATTATGTGTTTGCGTTTGATAACACACACGTTTAATGGAATTTCTCTCAACGGTTATAATTTAAAATTCTTTTTGTGTGCTGCCAATACTCATGAGTATGTCTATATGTTATTGGTGTGCACACTACTATATACATATGTCACAAATGGGCTTATGTGAGGTTTCAACATTGCGGTTTTGCCAGACCACTCTTTTTTTGGTTTTTTTTTTATATTTTTTTTTTTATAATACCGCCACTCGCATGTTCATTCGCTTTGGCAGCCACGTTCATATTGGTATCTATCTGGAAACTTTGTGGTGGCCGTGTGTCTAGACGACCGCAATACTTACGGGAAAAATAACATATGAATATTTGAACGAATGTATTTACAAAGTAAAAACCTGGTCAATTTTGTATACTTCTAAAAGTAACGCACACATACGCGCGCGCGCGCCTATAATCGTGGACAAACAATTCGAATATAATCTCTTTAATAAATATATAAAATATATTTTATCCATATCTGCACGATTCTATGCGCGCGTGTGTATGTGTGTGTGTGTGTGTGTGTGTATGTGTGTACGTAAATAATTAAAATTGTTTAATCAATATGTAAATACCTCTGTACTAGCACTAGCAAAAAAACAAAGCAAAAAAAAAAAAAAAAAAACAAAAAATAAAAAAAAAATAAAGAATAAATAAAATATAATAATACTAAAATAAATGAATGATCATTTGATATATTACGCTTACAGGCGTACAAACGCTTAAATAATGATATATAAACAAATGTATATGGATTTTGTAAATAACTCTAAAATAGGGCCTTTTTTGTTTCTATAATTGGAGAGGGTTACATTTTTACCCTATTAGCCTTTGAGACAGAGAAAGACGGAAAGAAAGAAATGAGAAAAAAGAAGAGAGATGATTACCATTTATTCCACTCGCCCATTACCATACTTTGTGCATATTAAACAGCCAACAGGCTGTTGATGATTATTCGAGCATATGTTACAAACGTCTGACTGCCTGTAGCTTATTTTATGTAATGCTGGTTCTAGGTACGAATGTGCGAGTGTACCTATGTTTACTTGTTCGAATACACCTTTGAGAATATACACCAGCAATTTACAATGCCATAGATACACACATATCTACTCATATACGTTAATATACATATATACATACATATTTATATATAGTATACCTACATATTTATATATGGTATATAGATATGTATATTGCTTGTCTGCTTTCCACTGACTCTCACTGTCTGCTATCGTTTGGCTTAGCCTACGGATTGTTGTACGTTTCATGCCATTACGCATTCATGCGAACCGCTTGAAATCCGCTTTTGGATACCGATGCCAAAGGACTTTTGTTTACAAATTGCAATAATCGCATTCACAGGTGACTGCCACCCATTCTCATTCTTATACTGATATCCACAAGGAACGAGCATAATGTAATGGGCTCCCGTACACATGTACAAATCTGAGCACATGTAAAATATACGTTGCATGCTCGATAGTTTTGTTTGGGACATTTACAGTTACAATCTTCATTTTATCTTACGTTTTATAATCATTACTTAAGACTAGATAGGCAAATAGCTAAGCAGAATATTAAATGGTAGCATAGCGAGTAGCTTCTTGCGAAAAAACAAACAAAATATAAATGTTGATGAGTAATAAAATAGTTTAAAGTGTGGAAATCGATGGTGCTGTGGTTGTAAAAGTGTGCCTGTTTGAGGAGATCGAGTCCAACTCTATTTGGGGCCAATTGTTTTCTTTTAGTGTCGCTCGGATTCGATTTCATACTATTCCATAGGTCGTTTTATTTGGCTTTTTATATAGTTTTGCATAAATTACGCTGCAAATTTCATGAATTTTCGAAATGCTTATGCCACTCGTATATTTTGTGTTTGTATCTCATCGTATGTGAGCAATTTCCGGGATATACCGGAAGCCCACGATCAATTTGCAAATCGAAAAATGACTCGAGACAAATTGATTGCCAGTGATTTCGGAAATTTATTCTGGTCCGTGTAACACTGTTTTTGTAGAAATTTCTATCGTGGACAGAAGTGCTGAGGTAACACGACGTCAATAATCGTCGAAAACGTAAATTGTATTCTTTCTCCTTTTATTCCCTTTACTATTGTCGCCGAATTATGTTGTCAGTTGTTCACGTTTTGGGTTTTCTCGTTATCCGCTTTTATTGTCGCGTTATATTGCTGATGCATCATCATCATTGCCAGCCACTGTGAAAAGAACTAAGCGTTTTCTTCTTCTAAATCAAATCAAATTTTTTTCTTCCTTTCTTAATAACGTGCTACAAACATGCATGAATTGCCAAATTCTACAGACGGATATATAAAATTTTTCTCTTTTTTAAAGATACCTGGAACCAATAATTTAGTTTCACTAAAACAACCATCTAGTCTACCTTTACGGAAAAAAAAGTGATAGACTTTGTTGCTACGACCCGAACCATTTTCAGTAGCGTTAGTTCTTGCGCCCAAACATGTCCATGTACCAAATATAACCGTCCAAATATCTTAAAAATCGCGAGTTTTGTAACAAGAAAATAAGACGTATAGACGGAGAGACCATGCTTAGAATCACTTTCTGAATCCATCGGTATAATAAAAGACGGGTCAATTTAAAGTCCTTCTGGATGTTGCATATCGCCTCACAAAGTTAACATACTCTTATACCGCAAGTGGTGTAGGGTAGTAAAGAACCTTTCTCTCTCTCTCTCTCTCTCAATGCAAAATACGGTCGGTCTGTGTTCTTTCATGACATGTTTATGAAAATATTTTTATATTTATTTTAAATTTTGCACTACAGCGTCAAAGTTTAAAGGCGTTTTTTTATATTGACCTTAGTAGCGCTTACTTTATAATGCTGACGATAAATAAAAAAGTTAAGCTAAATTCTTGCCGTAAAAACATTTAAATGAATTTACATTGTGTTGGTTAAATTGTACGTGAAATTCGATGCGATTTATACGTGCATTTGCACTGTAAAAATGTACTCACTGACTGTTTCCTGTCTGCAAATGAGATTTGTTTTAATATCCAATGCCGTAAGGATATAACGATTGTGTTAATTGTATGCAACACCTGAAAATATGCTTCAAACGTTACACTCATTTTTGGATCAACTGAAAATTTGAAGCTGATTTCATTGCATCCGCCAGTTTGTTCATCGACTTAAATTGTCAAAACAATTAATATAAAGAGAGTTGAAGTATTTTTTTTTTTTTTAATCTTAATGTGCGTGCGCGAAAATGCGAATTGATATCACGAAGACAGTGGATTAAAGTGAATCTTGAATATCCGAAGCTTGAAGTGTTCGTGTGCATAAATTGCAGAGCATTTGTTGATTGCGTCTCTCTCCAATCAAAACGTTCAAGACTACCTTTTTGTCTTAAAGTCTGCGGCGTAAATAGAAAGTAATTAATAATACTTTAAAATGTTTCCATCTTCTTTCACCATCATCATCAACTCGAATTAGATCAATTCAGTTTTCCATCGCGCAACTAAACTTGCAAAACAAAAAAAAAAAAAAAGATGGCGAATTAATCGTTCCATGGATTCAGAATGTTCAGCATATCAAGGACATAAAGATTTCAGAGGCTGTCTGACGTACGTACTTTTAGATGTGCGTTTAACTTAACTAATAAAGCTGATCCAGACTAGTTCGGTTTTAAGGCATTACAATGCCTGCTACCGCCTGCTGTCTGACTGCTTTTTAGTGAATTCAAAAAATGACTATTAATAAGAAAAAGCATACATTTTTTGTGAAATCTACGAACTCCACGAACTGTATGAACTTTTAAAACTTACGAACTGTATGCAGTGTAAGAAGAAAGTGCGTGAACTTCAACAATAAAGTCTATGTAAATTAAACCTGGGCAATCTATTGCGTTCAATAAAACCTAAATAAATAAACTTTTGAAGATCATTCAATTCCACCGTTTTGCCATGTAGTGCCGAAGAGTGCTGAAGATTCGTTTTCACCCGAGCATAAGCTCGCCACCGTGTGCATATGTGCATATGTATACAAAAAAAAAGAAGAAGAAGAATAAAAAAAATTAAATAATAATAATTACTTTGTGAACGTTTTGTTGTTATCTCATTTGAAAGTATTTTTAAAGTGTAAAAATAACAAAAAAAAAAAAAAAAAAAAGAAATAAAGGACTGAGAAATTATATTAAATTAAAAAATAACAACAAAAATGCATTAGATTAAATGGTTTGCAGTTGAAAAAAGCCATTACTTTTAGAAATGTTTCAGTTTTAAATCTTTGGTAACACAATATTAATGTAATCGCCGCAATTATCATAAAGATCTTATTGGCAGTCGCAAAGAAGCGTATAAACACACATAATTAGACTTTTCTTCATTTTCTGCTTTTTTAATAACGCATACGAGAAAAAAATTTCTATATTTGCGGAGAAGTCACAGAACACTTGAAATTAGTTGGAAATGAAGAGAAACAGAGAAGAGAAGAAGAAAACACATAAAAAATTAATAAGTTTTTATGTTAGTCCCATCACACACACACACACACACACACACACACACAAATCTCTCACTAAACAATGCGCATATTACATTTATATTTACATTATATACACAGTTGATAGTGTTGGTGACGATGGTGATGATGATGATGATGATGATGATGATAATAATGATGATGATAATGATGATGGTGGTGATGGTAAAGTCAAATCGTAAAAACTGTTGTGTTGTTAATGCGTTATTGAGCGTCTGTCGCCACATAAAATAGATGAGTGCAAATAATTAGAGCATCATTTAGTTTTTATTTCATTCATGAATAGCTAAATAAACAAACTAACAAACAGACAAATAAACAATTAAAGTATAAATAGAGAGGAAAAAAGTCATAATCACAATCTGCTGATATATGCTTAACTTTTTATATCCTACACTCAAACAGTGATATAAAATATATTAAGTTTCCGCACAGCCAGTGACAATGAATTTAGATCGTAGTTCTCTCAAATTTGACATAAACTTCCCACCCTACGTGGTAGAAACTGCTCTAACTACATATTTTTCAGTTAAGTCGATCGAATCTCTCGTGCCACTTTTGAAAAGTGATATAGATTGACTGTTAAAAAAGACATTCGCGGCATTTCGCGCAATAGCTGGCTATAGAGTCCCGTAATTTTGATAGCCGTAATCCCTATCCGTGACAGGCCACGTACGAAAGATTATGATATTCATCAAGTCATTTGAAATCGGGCAAAATTTTGAGGAAATACATTATATGTTACAATATCACTACGACCTAAGGCTTGGAAGGGAATGCTTAGTGTTTATGAAGAAGACGCTTTGTCAAAATTACTTAAATTCGCTTTGGAGATTTCGATGTTGAAGACGTCCTGCGCTGTAGTCGATCAATCATTAATAAAGTTGGCGAGACTTTTCCCAAAATTAAGGAGCTATATACCGGCGGAAAAACCGAGTTGATCAAAAGAAAAAGTGTCGTCTTCACAACGCACACACGTCCTGAATGATTCGGCAAGAATTGGAAAATTTTGCATGAACCCATTGATTGTCAGCGAAGCCATTTGCTTCGATCTCTGTGAAAAGCTGATTTGACAGCTAGCCACTTAGCCAGTTAAAATCACTTAGTTTAGTTTCTCACCCAGACTTTTACAGTATACGAGGTACATAATGGTTTTGGCAGAGAGCTGATGGAAAATAATTGATTAAAATAATTAATCATTTTTGTATAAAATGTAAGTAAATTGTGTTTAAATTCTGGTGGAGAAATGTCTCGAAGCTCTTCTTTTAACTTTCCGAAACTCTTGTTTGCATTTCCAATTTTTTTGAGTTTATGAAGTTAATTAATTATTCTTTGATTTCCTTTGTAAAGTTTCTTTGAACTAAAGTTTTTGAAACAAATAATTGAAACGAATAATGGGTTTAGCTAAAGCTTTATTAAGCTTTATTTTCCTCAAATTTCTTTTGGGCACTTCTTCATTCAGAATACAAAAATAGTGCTTCTCAGTTTATCGTTTGTAATCATATCTATATGTACCCTGAAGTACGTACTTCTAGCTTCAATTTTATATATAATGGGTTAGATGCCAGCTCAGCCAATTTGCTTAGCAAAGTTTGACTTATGTGGTCGAAGAACTATATTCAAATTGTACTGCCCTTATCTACCATCTACTTCTGGTTATACGACGAAGTCGCAGAGCGCTGGGTTAACTGTACCCTCCTTTTTCATGCACATCATATCTCGTATTAAAACGGTTAAGAACATCGGTTAGGTAGATATTTAATATTATTAATGTTTTAATAAAGAGCAGTTAAACAAATTGCTTAGTTATAAAAATGATTTTTATTGATATTCGTGTAGCATGATGGCGGTCAGAAAGAAGTGCAGAAAGAGGAAGTTTGCGTGTGCCTAATTGGTAAGTGTTATGGCCTTTACCGAGTAGGCACTCGCTATAGCTACGAACCAGCGTACGCTCTACCGCAGCTGGGATTTCAAGCGGCGAATACTGACTTGATATTCTCGATTCTTACCTACTCGACTGCTTATACGGATCAAGGTTGAAAGTCATTTTAATTCAATTGAACCTTATTTCCTAATAGGGCTTACATCTACTCACCGAAAATTTCGTAATAAGGATACCGTAAGTATCTGTGTTGACAGAATAAGAGATGACTAACGCCCCCGACGAATAGAACAATCCCCACTAAAGGGTGTCTTGTTACTTCTGAAGAGCAAGTTTGAGAAAGAAGTGGTGTTGACTTGTCTTTCTTTCCTTCTTTCAGGCAGGCAACGCAAGTGTATCTCGTTAATTCTTCTTCTGTTTAATTCGGATCTGAATCACAGAAAAGCTGACTCTTCTCGCAGAATAGGGTACCAAGTGGTCGTCTATAGGAATTTCTATTTCTATTTATGAAGCGTTTATGTAATGATGGTTGTATGTGTCTTTAATTTATCACACAGTTTATATTGACAATTTAGGCGTGGAGTTCGCCAGAGCGCGATTAAGCAAACAATATCTTTTTGATATGCTAATGTGCTTCGTCGCTTATAAAAATATACAGTAAAAAGTCTGTTCTATGTATCTAACAAATGTTGCTCGCTGCCTTTGTGAATATTGGCAGCGAAAAAAGGGGGCGGGCGCGAGGGAATTACAAATCAGACGTTTCGTCAAAAAGCAGTTTAAAGGAAAGTTTTGAATTTTCATAAAGCGAAGAATTTCTATCAGCTAGAAAATGTTTATTTATTTGTATGCCTAAACGCCTACAGATTTTCCTAAATGAAATTCCTATCCGGCTGAACAACTGTTGGTGTAAGAAAAAAAAAGAAAAAAAAAAAAAGTAAAAGGAAAAAGAAAAAGAAAAAGAAAAAACGTTCTCATTATTTTATACTCGCATTAAATATAAATCGCTTTTGTGCATAAATATATTTTTTGAAAATTTAATTTAGCATTTATTTAAATATATTGTATATGTATGCAAATGAAATCAAGCAATTGTGCAAATGTGTAATTACCAATGACCGATCGACCGGAGTGAGCGCATTTACACATGAGAATATGTAAAATGGCAATCATGTCTACACGTGAGTTAATAAACTCCCTGATATGCAATCATGTGTCGTGTGAATGTATATGTGTTTTGATGTTTATGATGTTTCGTAATTCACACAATCCACAATGGGATTAACTATAACCGTGAAAGGATAATAGCATGTGAATTGATGCGGTGAATTGAGGAATTCGACAGCGGCAGCAGAAGCACCAACAAACCCATCCTAGTTAGTCAACCAATATTTCTGCGCACTTAAGTGGCATACGGCTTGGCATGCATGGTGCAAGTATTTATCAGTACACAATCGTATTTTATAAAATTACGCATATCTGCCTAACTACGTGCACAAAGGAAAAAAAAAAAAAAATTGAAAATATTCCTAGATTTTGCATAATAATTGGAATTTGCTAACTAAACGTACCTATGCTATGATTGATTACATGATTATTGCTTCTTCTTATTTCGAAATTTAAGCTGCTATCTGGATTAAATGGATTCCAGCATACGCATCGGAGAACATCGTATATGGCGCAATCGAGTTCACGCTATTCACCTGTCTCTTTACTCCCGTGTATCAATTCATCTTAAAAACTTGGCCTCGAGCACACTTTCACTTCTATCTTCTTTGTCTTTTGTCAGATTAAGTTTACTCGCAATTACAGAAGTCTCCTTATTGCTGTTTGCCTTTGTGAAATTTTGTTTAAATTATTACGTGATTGTTTGCTGATTAAGCCTCAGCCTGCAGGCGTAATAACTTTTAAAGGAAGATTGGCGTAACTATTGTCTATCCGTCACCAAATGCTTTACGCGACAAATCTTCTAAGCGCGCCAATTTCATAGATACCTATGTTGTGAGAACTAAAATTTCAAGTTTATTTTCGTCTCACATTTACGTTTAAGCTCATTGGTCCTTATCACACAGGCTGTTAGGTTAAGCTTTAGATTTAATTTAGAATTAAGGAACGATTTGAAGATACAATAGTTTATTAATAAATTCGTTGCTAAGGCCAATTCGCTCGGAAGAGAAGTTGCGTAGCTGCTGGGATCACCGATTCCTGCGCTTCTGCAATAAACCAGCAACGATTCAACATTTTTTTTCTCCGTACAAACTCGATCGAGTCGTAGTTAGTGCACTTCCTGAGGGCCGTCTAAGCAATTAATTGTCGAGAGTAAAATTCAAGATGACTGACGTACATTTCCCAGTCTTCGTATTTTCTTCGCATGTATTTCCTAGTCCCGTAGGTTAATTTAGATTTACTATCGCATGAAATCTGTTAGTTAATTTAATTCAATTAATTTAAATTCTTTATCAATTTAAAATCTTACAAAGTAAGGCCACGAAGACTTTAGAATGGTAGTTGTACCGGCTGCCGATAAGAAAAACCAATTTACGAAATTATATATACATACGTCTGAAGTATGACATTTTTTATTAGTACAACCAAAGCTGCACTATTAGGAATAAATAAAAGGTCGAATGTTAATAACTATGAAGAAGATTGAAAAAGTAGTGTTTTCATGCGATAAGGAAGAAGAGGGTTTCGTAGACGGTATCGATATCGACCGGCAGGAAGGCGTGCGTTTTAGAAACACGATCCTGGAGTAGGCCGACAAGCTAATGCCTGACGTGGCGAATAAACGAATATTTATGACGGATGAAGAGCAGGGCATGTTTAAATCGATTTAGAGCTCAATGCCGATTCAGAATATATATATATATATATCTATACACATATATACATATATATATATATTTCTGCGTGTTGCAAATGCTTTGACACAATGAATATATCCCCGGCCTTTCGCTCGTTCCGTCGTCATTCGATTCGAGAATTTTTTTTAATTGCATAATGTTACACGAGGTCATATTCAAATGAGTCGTTTGACTGTGATATAGAGCTCACCTACAAGATAAAATATTTTTTTTGAAAAAAAATTTCAGTATCGGCTGAAAGTTACCCATGTTCGACGCGTTACGTGTTCTTTGTTAATACCTGAAAACGCACATGTGTCTACTTGTTTACATGCTCTTACTATGAGTTGCTGTTGATTTTGCCAACTAATATGTTTTATTGCAAGCTCATGCAAACATATGTATGCGGATGAAAGTAACGAAAGATTAAAATGAATATCACATTAACAACCCAGCAAAGCAACCATAACAAGTGGAAAACGTGCGAGGAAAGAAGATGAAACGGAAAAGTTATGGAATTGTTAAAATACAATAGCTACTACAACTATCTGCGAACATATACATATATATATATAAAATATATAAATATATAGGTATATGTAAAGAAATTAAGAAGATTAGAAACGTTAAGGTTATAAAGGAACAGAATTGCATAGACTTATACGCATACACACCCGCAAAGCAATGTTTTTTTTTATGTTGTATACATGAAACTGTTCCTAAGATCTTTTACCAGTGTTTCTGCTTATTATACCAACACTTGCGTGTATCTTTCCTCCGTGTATTTACAAAAGATACAAACACGTGCTGTTGCTGCTGTTGTGCTCTGTGTATACTTGCGGATTTATTTGTTTTTATTCTTTACTTTTGTTCGGTTGTGTTGTCTGTTAGTGAAATCCTTATAAAAGCTTCTATTACCGCTTTGAGGAATTTCGTTAATATCAAACATCAAGTTTCTCCCTCACATGCACTTACACAACTTATGTGATTTCTTATATATTAAAAAAGAAGAAAGAAAAATGAAATCAAATAAACGTACGTACGTGTATAAATATAAGAGCGGCAACAACACACAACCAGAATTTATGTACGAGCTTCTCGTGTATATATTTATTTATTTACATTTATTTGTAGAGATATGAATAAATATGAAAATTATAATTTCATTTGAGATAATGATGACGATGATCATGATAATGTTATATAAAAAATAGCAGGGAGAGAGGAGAAGGGCGTACAATAAACATATCTAGAAACGTTGGAAAACTAAGTAAATATTATAGTAAATATTATATTATATTAAATATATTATGCCACAGTACACGTATATCAATTCTGGTATGTACATTATTTAGTTGTTCATTTATTTAATTAAAAAGTTTTGTGCTTTGCTAACTAAAAATACTAAAATGAAATTTATTCCATAAGTTCTTAAAGAGATTTGCCTTTCTCACAAATCTTTACAGTATTATGGTATAGAACACTGAGCCACTTGAGAAGTCCGTGCTCCGTGTTCAGTCGTGTGATGATTGTGGTGTTATTAGCATTAGGTCTCTGAAAATTTGCAATTACGAAAAGAAAGCCAATCAGTTATTTTAAGTCGTGATTGTTTACATTCTGCTCTAACCTCCCGATCAATTCCCTAAAGCCAAGTCTATGTATATACTCGAATCAGCCTTGAAGATCCTTATAGTTCTTTCAAATCGCTTTTGTAGGAGAATTCAGTAACGAGTAGAAAACATGATCATCAACTAGTGCAAAACATGTTGAACACAAGATATACTAAATCAAGTCTTGAAGAGTGGCTTTAATAATGATTGCGATATAAGGCACGTGTAGCCGGCATCGGACTATCAGACTCTTCTCTTAATATTGCAACTCTGATGGACGGGTGAAGGTTTTCCTTATATTCGCTCTTAGGCGTTCCTCAGGAGGTCAACAAATACAACAAATGAATCTGACTTGGAAAACGCTCCTAATAAATAATATGTTTTTCAGATAATCCTTACGCGTACGTGTACTTTTTCAAAATCGATTCCATTCGACTCAATATTTGATCGGCTCATCAGAGGACTTGCTTTAAGCAATTCGGCAGTTTTCGTTGCCTACGTCTTTCAAAATTTCTTTTGTGGCTTGGGACCGGTTTTGTGGTTCTCGATGTCGATAAAACTCGTTGGCCTATTTTGCGTTTGGGTTTACATTTCCCGACTATCGCGTCGATGTATAGAGTAATGACTTTGTGGCAGTCGATACGGTATACATTTTCGTTCCTATCGAGCCAAAAAATTTCTCGATCATAGACGTGCTGTCCCACATAGCATATTCAAAAGGAAAATAAAATAAAATACTTGGTAGGAATTGTACGAAATTTGATGCAATGAGTAGATATAAAGACTACCTAATCTCATTAATGACTGAAATTTTCCAAAATGTTAGGATGGGCAATAAAGGCGAAATAATGATTTTCGCTTGATAGCTTGTCGCTTGATAGGTCGAAGATGGGACCTATAAAAATTGTTTTTCGAAAGAATTGAAAGTAGGATTGATTGTAGGAAGAGGAGTATAAACTTACTGTGAAAATAAAAAACATTCATTTAGTTATAAAAAAAATACATATATATATATAAACATGAACATGAGTGAACACATGGACAACAAAACATTTATTGCAAGCTATTAAGTTTCGTTTAATTTAGTTTTTAATTTTTTTGTTTTTTTTTTCTTTAATTGTTGTCAACGCTTTATATGCAAATTTGCTTGGCGCTATTATATCATACACCACTTGTGGTACAGGATATATTGAGTTTATGCGAACATATGTAACGCCCAGAAGGGCTTAAGATAGACCCACCTTTTATTATACCAGTAGATTCAGACCCATTCTCTGAATCGATCTAAGCTTGTCAGACCGCCTTCTCCTCTTCTGTTCAGCGTACAGATCGAAATTTTTGAGATACTTTGATGAAATTTAGTTCACTGACTTAAGGACAATCGCTATTGAAAATGGTTCATATCGATACATTTTTACAACTACTTCTTATATAACGCTTTCTTATGAAAATAAATTGCAATTTTCGAAACTTCTCGACAAAAGTCGCAGAGTCACAGTATTTCGGTTTTCTTAATTGGTGTGGAAAATTTGGTTTGGTTGGCGCAATTGTTCCCAGAGCAATCTCTCATAGAGTCTGTCGTACGAGGACTGCACCTTTACACGGTGTAAAAAATCAAATTTTCAATGACTCATGGTGAACGTTACCGAATTTTGGCCACGTAGGTCTTCCGGATAATATCGTGCATGAGGAATCTCACGAAATGTAAATCCTTTAATGCCGAAAAGAACTGATAGCTAATGTTTTGTGATGAAATTTTGTTCATTTTGCGCAATTTCATATACAAATTAAATGGACCAAATATGCATCACATGAGTCTATTTCTTCGATCCCAATGCATTTCAGATTTCTTATGAATAGTAATCCCTTCAGAAAAATATTTAATTGTTACTATTTTTATGATGCAAATTAGTCGATAGTAGCAATTTATTATAAACAACAACGCACTTTGGATCGCATAGGCATATTTTCTAGACCCCAACCAGGAGTTATCATGAAAAGCCAGCTTTTATGTGGATAAAAAGTCTATTTAGTATATTTTTATGACGGAAACTGAAAAATAATAACATTTTTAGAAAGTAAACTAAGTTTTCTACATTTGGATCGCGTCATGTGATGTTTCGAGCATCCCCCAATAAGCGGGGTCTTATGAAATGTATACTTGTGCATGTATGACTTTTGATGTACTATTGCCAAAAGGAGTGAATAGCTAGCTATACTGGGCGAAGTATTGTAGGG
Source organism: Glossina morsitans morsitans (assembly GCA_001077435.1). Taxonomy (NCBI): domain Eukaryota; kingdom Metazoa; phylum Arthropoda; class Insecta; order Diptera; family Glossinidae; genus Glossina; species Glossina morsitans. The sequence continues at coordinate 48,863 of CCAG010010213.1, forward strand.
TACTTAATAGTCGGCCTTGTTCGACTGTAATCTTTTCACGTATTTTGTAATGTGCTAGCCAATGTTACAACGAGAAGTTTAAAGTTCACACCTATTGTTGGTTCTCCTATTAGACGGGCTTTAAAATTTCAATTCTACTAACTTTCGTTCGAAAGAATCGTGAGCTGCTCCACCATATTTCGCATTGTTTGCAATAGTTCGGCACTTATGATCACAAATCTAGAAAACTAATGGGATACTTTTATTTATTCAGGCTCATATTTTAAATCAATAGTTATCTACATACCGTTTACATTATGAAATGCTTTCCCAATTTTTAGTTGGGCTTTGAATGCTAATGAGAGTTCCGTTTTTATATATCCTGCTTCTGTTAAAATTTGGAAGAAGTTTATATAGAGTCTATGAATGTGCATTTAATTTCTGGAACTTTATACCTCCTCATAAACCGCTCCTTACATTCCAAGCGCTCATTGTTGGGTTGTATCCGACGCTGGCATAATTTCTCTTCTATTTAATAGAGTATCTTGCGTAGTGAACTCTTACACAGTGCAATTAAAAAATCATTTTCAGCTGTTGCATGAAATTAAATTATTTATTCCTATTTTTGGATTTCTAAATAAAAACTTTAAAATGCACTTACTTGCAATAGTGTATACATAAAAAATTTGAAAACAAGCAAAAAGATTTTGGTGGATCACGGCCCACCATTAAGTAGCCTATACCGCTCTACGGCATTCATTTAACAAGTTTTCACAATAATGCGTTATATGGGAAGTTGTTGAAAAAGTGAACCGATCCAGACCATTTTCAATAGCATTCGTCTTTGGGCCAAAACGTACCAGTGCACCAAAATTCGCGAAAATATCTCCAAAAAATTGCGGCCAGTGGGTTGAACATAAGAAAATCAGACGGACAGACGGACAGATAAATTTAAATTGGTTCAGCAAGTGATTATGAATCGATCGGTGTAAGGAAGCGAGTGTACCTCCGAGTGTTGCACACATTCGCACAAACTTAATACAGCCAAGGACCACAAGTTACACTGTGTATAATAATTTATTTGGATCGTTGTTTACTATTTTCTTCTTCTTTGCATTTATTTGTATATATATTGTTATTCACATACCAATGATAGCACAAATACAGTCGATATCGAGAACCATAAACTGTTCCCAGTGTCCCCAGTGCTAACCAATTTTCTTTGAAGCAATTCTCGATTCCTTCAAATGTTCTTACTTTGGATTCTCTTCCATTCGATATACGGGCAAATTTTAAGGTTTGAATTCATTCTAATTTATGAGTAATTAGAAAATAAACATTTTTTTTCCTTTAATTAATTCTTCTTCATTCATTTGTTAGTTTTGCAAATCAATATGTGTACAACTTCTTTTCGTCAAATCCAGTTAAAAGCAGAAAGTTTTGTTCGGTGCAATTGCATCTTGAAAGTATCGTTTTTGTTGTTTCAAACGGTGTTATTGTAGATAATCAATTTTTAAACCCACAACCGCTGGATGGAGACTACATTCATTTTGTCAAAACGTTTGCAGCACTTAGAAAGAGGCGTCAGTGACCCCACAAAACTGATATATTCTTGATCCGCATTAAATTCTGAATGGATGCATGCATGTCCATATGTCCATTTGTCCGGCTGCCTGGTTGTGCAACGTCTCTTGTAAACATTCTGCTGGCCAAAAAAATAAAGCTATCGATTTAAAATTTGACGGAAATAGTGGACATCCTGGCATGTGGGTTGATATTGAAGTGGGCCAAATCAGTTGAAGAGAACACCGCTCTTTTCCCGAATATGTGCAAAATTAGAATTTCGCTCGTTACTCATAAACTGCAGCAGATACGTATACAAAAATTGGATTAATTCTTTTCTTTTTATTTAATGTTCTTCACAATAATCGTGATGGGTATAGGAGATTCGGTCACGACCGCATATAATTAATTGTCTTATCTGTTTTTGTTTTTTTAAAAAGGTAGTGAGCGTAGAACGACAGACGAACATAATTTTCTTATTTCTTTACATTCGATAGGATTTAAGATAGCATTTGTTAAATTATGCCGATCGACTGAACCATTTTGGATTTGAAATACCATTAAATGTGTCAAGTTCTTTTTAAACAATAAATTCGCGTACGATATCTTCTCCATAGAGCCGTCGAAATTTCGGAATTGTGACAACAGTTTTCTAACTTTAATTAAGTTCGGGAACGCATAGGCATCGGACGGATTGGTTTTTGTGCTTTAGAAACACTTGACCTATCGAAAATAAAGATTCGCCAAAAATCAATCAAGGGAAACAGGACTCTAAGCTGCTACATGCATTTTACTGATTATGGTTTTCGAATAAAAATGACAGGACGAAGCAACCTATGTGAGTTGAAATATTACATGGGTATGTATGTTTTCTTGTTTCAGAGGGAAACAAAATCTTAACTAAAAATGCAATTCGAAAAAACTTACGGTCTACTAAAGTCCGCCCCATCGGCATCGACCTTAAGCTAGATAGTCGTGTTGTGTTATTTTCATTTTGCCAAAGTTTTACTCAAGAGTTTTAGGCTCCTTGTTTGTTTCACGAATTATCAATAATAGCACGTCGGCAGAGATATGATAAAAGATGAAAATAATTTTTCTTAAAATTTTAAATTCAATGGTTTGCTTTCGTTTTTTTTTTTTTTTTTTTTTGTTTCTTTATATTCCACCAAAGCCCTGAAGCGATGAGTTATATGCTGAAAAAAAAAAAAAATTTCGTAAAATTTTCAATTTCCTGTTTATAAATTAAATACATGCACAAAGTTGCGTTGAATAGAAGAACTACACACAATAGGACAATTGCTTTTTTTATTTCGGGCACGTAAAGGTGGAAGGTGTAATCAGTTCGGCATTCTGATTGTAAAATTTCAAACACTTAAAATATATATCGAAGTCAGTTTAAATGGATAATCAGAAATATCTTTGACTGTATTTGCAAAAAGTTGCGATAGTAATCATCGGGGAGTTTAAGTGATATGTATCAGAGAACTTTAGCTTTTACCTGAAAGGAGTTCTGAGAACAAAAGTATGATTATTTTGATTTATTACTTTATCGCTTAAAGTCAATTTTGCCAAAAATGTTAAAGATATGCGTTTGCCATGGATTTATTTCAACGCAGAGGATAAGCCCTATCGGAGATTATCTCTATCTGTATGTGCGAGTAAAAATAGAGTTTAAAAATGTGGCGTTGTGGGATTTCGTTCATATCAGAAATTTTATAAGCCAGAGTTATTTATTAACTCCCGCTTTCGTTGAGTGGTAGTTTACCTCTCTATTGATACATCTGTGTTTGAATTCCGTGTTAAAGCAATTGTCAAAGTGGAAAGTTCGCACAAAAGCAAAAAAAGCAAATTGTAAGTAAAATCTTTTTCTCAAGAGCCTACAATCTTGAGCAGATGTCGATGTAAAAATTGGTGTGCTCGGAAACAAGGTACAGATATTCAAGATTACCTCCAAGACGGATATAAATGTATAATCAATTATCCTTCGCCTTGAGATGATGAATATTTGGAACTGCTTTTTGAAGGTAAAAGTGAATTTTTTGTAGTTCTTGATAATAACCTTTTGTTTGCGTTCCAAGTGGCGCGGAGCCCTTGTACTAATTTTTTAGTTTACTTGGCTTTAGATATTGGAAGAATATTAATTTTACCTTAGGCTTTTTATTATTCGGATTGTCCTGTATTAAGGATATATGAAATGAAATGAAATTGTGGGGGCAATAAGCATTAAAAAAATTCGACCTTAACGTCTTCGCAAACTGTCATATTTTTAAATTTTTTTCCTCTGGATTGTCTAGTAAAAGATTTCTGTCAAATTCAAAGTCAAGCAAACCTGACTACAACATGCAACATGAGATTCAATTATAAATGTCACAAGTGTATAATTAGCATAACAGTCACTCTGCAAAATGTCCTCATACACTGTCAGATACATAGTTATACTAACACTTACACAGTTACTTGCATTAAGTTGAAATGCTAAAGATATAATGTTGGAGCGCATTTTGTGCAACAACAAAAACAAATTACAAAGAAAATTGTTTTGGATGAAAGCAAACAGTTGCGTATGAATGTGTATGTGTATTTGTATGTATGTATTGGACGACAAGTAAATTTTTCTTTACCAGAGTTTGTAAATAAATTGAAAAAGAAAGAAATAACGGTAAAATGAGAGAAAAAGAAATAAATAAATTGTATCTCTTTGTCTTTTAAAAGACACAACGTAAGCATCTCTAGGGACTATGCACGAATTTCTTTTCGTTTTGTTTTGTTGTTTCGTTTTTCTGTACGTTTTTCATTTATTCACTAAAACACCGGAAATTGTGGCTAACAAAGTAAGCTTTGTTATCCGTAAGTTATGGTGAAGAAACCGAACGGGAGAATCGTGTGATGCGACGGAAAGGCGAGCTTGGCAAGAGATGGCTTGGGGAGACAAATCTTTGTAAGACGAGTGGGGCGAGGGGGCGAGGGGGCGATGAGGCGAATGTGGGCTGCATATACAGGTACACATTTTTTGGTTGCATCGTTATCTTTTGCCAAGCTTGTCGAAAATGTTCGCAAAGTATTCACTTTAACAAGAAAATGTGTAATTTTGCCTTAAAAGCAAAACAGTTTACATGCGACAAAAGCATCAACTATTACAACAACAATTGAAACAAAAGAATAGACATTTTTGTAATATTTTGTTCTGGCTTTTTTTTTTTTTTGTCAGCTGTTTAAAATTTTGGTGTGCATCGTGTTTTCAAAGCAAAAAAAAATTGTTTCGTTTCTTTTTTACGAACAGATTTGTAGTAACTTACGGGAAAGGTTAAAACCGGTTAAAGAGGTAAAGTTTTCTTTTATTTTATGTTTATAGCATGAGCTGATTTTTTGAAGAGAACGGTCCACGCTATGATGAGTAAATGGCCAAAAAGAGAAAATTTATGTAAATAACGCTCAAATTTATGTCATATCACATATCATATCACCTTCCTGGAAAGATATCGCCTTGTTAGAACTGAAAAGGAACCTGGGTGGGTTTTATGCGGATTAGACACCAGTTGAAAAGATAGAAATGGAAATATTTGTGTATATACTTCAACGGAAGCCATAAAGAGGTGTCCTAATGTCAACTTATAATCATGCTGGCCGTCTAACCTGAGATAAAGCTCAATTCCAACATATTACCTGTGCAGCATTTCATAACAGTTTTGAGAAAAGTTCTTTGACATCTTTAAAGAAATTTGGGTTTTCTGAGAATCTGTACTTTTTTTGCATGACATAATATGTTTATGTTTGACCACCCAGTTAAGAATTATGAAAACAAAAATCCATCCTCAGACAATTATGGACAACTAGTTACACTTGATTTGAAAAACTAGTTTGATATAAAGATAAATTTATTCTTCTTTGTGAATCGATCTTAACTTATGTACTAATGGTTATAACGAATCATTCTCCATACGGATAACTTGTCAAAAATCTAGGAGTATCTGTGTAGTATGCCAGGAGTCGAATATGAGTGAACCATCCCTATATGCCCTAAATTTCAATTGTGTTGGAATTTTTATACATTAAGTTTGTGCAGTTGTCTGCAACCCCTATAAGGAATTGAGGTACATCTTTTTTGTACTATATCGATCGATTCAGATTTACTTAGCTTGTCTGTCCGTCTGTCCATATGTCCATTTTGTTTTCTTGTGTTCAACCTAAAAATCTTCATCCTTAAGATATTTTAATGCAATTTGTTACATCGACCTGCTTCGGCCCATGAACCAACGCCATTAAAAATGGTTTGGATCGCACCAGCTTTATGACCACTTCCGATATAAAGCCTTTTTTCGAAAAGTTGTCACGTTGTCTACAGTATTTAAACGGGGGTCGTGGCCCACCATAGTGTTTTTTTACTAGTTCCCATCCCATAAGTGAACGTAGCATCCTAGAGGGATCAGCAATCCAATTCCAATTAATCTAAAAACATGATATAAATTTGTTTTCAAGCGAAACATGAAAGCTTTTCGTATTTTTTAAACAGAGAACTTCACTTACTTCATTTAATTCCATTACAAAGAAGATTTTATTTTTTTCATTTACAGAACGTACTTACGTATCTTCTCAAGATAATTACGTATATTCAGTCGCGATTTTTCAATAAATTATTTACAAACAATTCATGTTTGCTTCTCCTTCTTCCCTAGCATGCGTGATATTTGCAAGGCGGAACGTACGCAGATACTAAATAATAAATAAATTGGAAGTTTTTCAACGTATATGTAATTAATTTCGCAATCGATTACACAACGTATAATGTAATGCAGATAATTTTCATGTTAATGGCTATTTTATCAACAAATATCGTATATATGTACATAAAGAAGTAAATTGATTGTACGGAAATTTTTGCATCGCAATCGTCATTATTAACATAATTTTATGAATAAAACACATATTGCGTAAAAAGAATCAAAAATATATCAAGAGCTCAGTATCAGAATATGTTGCTTCAATAATTATGAAAATATTCGTTAAAATCCCCACCTGACAGAGAGCCCACTTAATTCTTCGAATTAATTGTAGTAATTAAGAGAACTTAAGATAAATTTGATTTTAATAGTTCTATCGAACAGGGCGTGCGATGTGAAATGACTTTAATATCCGTTTCAATTATAGGGCGTCTGAATTATACCCTAATTTCGGACATTCGTACTGAACTAATGAGCTCAATATGCTTAGATTTTGAACTAGAGTGGTGTTAGATCGCCTTTCTGCACGTGCGAGAATGCTTTCTTCTATGCTATGGTTAGCTCAAATTGTACAGCTTCCCTATAAAAAGTACAAATGCATAAAACAAACTAATATTTAAAATCTCTAAGGGAAATGTTGTATGGTACTTTTGGTTGTAGGGAAAATTCAAATGCAAGTTACCGGGTTTCGTCTAATTAAGCCATCCGGGCAGGTTCACAAGGAAATTTCAAAGGCCTACGCTCTGCTAATTCGAAGATGTATTACTCTACTGCCTTTATCTACACACCTTACCATTCGCAACAACATATTCAAACTAAATTTTTATTTCTTTCATTGTCTTCCCTTAATTTTTGTTTATTACAAAAGGCATGCTTTGAAAACTGTTTTAATTAAAAGCTGAAGAGTTTAGAGTGCTTGATGCAGTAAGATAAGCGTTTGCACTTAGATATATTAGGATAGCAGCATAAATACTGGTATGAGTCAGCAAAACATTTTATATGTCAAGAGTGAATAAATGAATGACAACAATTATCCTAAAGCTGTGGCTTTAGTTAATCTATATATGTCAGCCTGACTTATATTTGGCGTACGTGTACACATGCCTATATATATTTATATATATATATATATATATATATATATATGTATGTAACATGATTCACGCAATGGTCAGGCGGTGTAAAAAATGCACTTTGTAAGTCTACGTATACGTTTACATAATTGATTACACCAACACATGGAGAAAATACATACGAATGCAACTTTGTTAAACGATGAGCAATGATTTTAAAAAATTAATAACAGTCATTAAAGAGGTAGACAAACAGACAGACAAGCGCACAGATGGTTGAACATATTAAATGCGATATAAAGATAAAGATTTAAAACAAAAACTGTTTGCAAAGTAAATTTTTTTAAATAGTTACTAACCGATAAGCAAGCGTACTAAATTTACAAAGCTATCCACAAGATGTGTATGTTAAGTGCAACTCTATATATATATGTATATACGAATGGGAATCACATCTAAATGCATCATTCACATTGCCAAAGAGGAACTCAAATGTTGAAACTTAAGACCTCTGATGGAAGTTTGTGAAAATTCTGACGCATGACGACACGTCGATGATGGTGATAAGGATGCATTCAAAACGAGCACTACTTGGAAGTAATTAAAGTAATAAATTCCCCCAATCCATTGCGCGCTGGTATCGCTTACATTATCAGCACTTCAAAGATGGCCATGAGACATTGGCTTTAGAAGAGATCGCTAATGCTCGCCATAGTAACATTCGAAGAATACATTTGTATTTGTATTAGTGTATTGGATGGAGATTCAATCTAAGAAGTGAACAATCAATTTGCAATTTCACCTCCTTTAAGTGCGATTTCAACTGCTTACCAAAGAGGTTTATTAATATCCTTGAAAAGCTCGCTGACTTGTTCTTGTTCTTTCTTTGTATTATCGAACCGAGAAATGATGATAAAAAATTTACATAAGTTAAGGCTCACGCTGTTTCTTGATTAAAATGAAAACGTTTAGAAGACAAACCAAATATTACGATATTTAAAAAAAAAAAAAAGAATAAAATGGGCATAGCCTCTTAGGTGCGATCGACCTGTGCTATCAGTCCATTGGCTTAATCGCGAAATGAATACTCCGCTTGAACGGTACGAAAATGCTACCAACTAACGAATATTTTTGCATCTTAATATTAGGCAGACAGAACGGTTGCCTTTTTCTACGGTTCAACAACCAACTAGAAGGAGTTCCTATTGAAATTTTCTAATTTATAAAAACTGACAACGATACCAAGAGCCTTTCTTTGAATGCAGTATAGTGCTCCTAAGACTTATACATATGTTATAGCAAAGATCAAAAAATGAGATGGGAATTGATTTGCATTCAGTCAACCACTTAGTATGAGAAGTAGCTGAACCAAAGAGACATCGAGGAGTAGTAAGATATAAACAATTAAAAATGTATTTTTTGGGACAAGCCCCCATTATTATTATTATTATTATTATTATTATTATTACGTTTATTAATCCATATGGCGACCTAAAAGATCTATTGTAGTCGCCCATGCCCGTAGCGGTCCAGGATTCTTATGAAGCCCTTTCCCTTCTTTGGTTCGGGGTACCATCTCGCGCTATGAAGTGTTCGCCAAGCACCTGGGGTCTGATGGACATTCGCATAGGGTATGATGGGTGACTAAGTGTACGTTATTCCTTCTTGCTTCCAGCAGCTTATGTGCCGTACCGGAAGATTTAATATATTTTTTCTCTTGCCGTTGTCCTGCGTTTCGGTTCCAAGTGCAATCCGACTTCTTTTGCGCTAATTGCAATACCAGCCTATTATTGTGGCTTTTTGGTGCGATTTCGCACACATTATGCTCCCTCGTGCTTCCCTGTTGCCCAGGCAGATTGTTTACTTTTGTAAGCGTCGACATATCGGTTAGGTTATCCTTGGAATTAATTTAATGGAAAATTACAAAGCAAAAGAAGAAAGTCAAATTTATTTACATACATATGTATTCCTTTGAATGCGTTTTCCTAAAGGATTACATTTCTACGGTACAACTAAGTAGACTTGTGCTAAGATGTGACGCAACGTATTTACTGCGCTTTTTTCTCCTTCTGTCACTACCTGTCTTGCTCCTACCAGGCCCATGGAAGATATATTCGCGCATGCATACGTAACTGCGCCTTGTTCGCAATCATGTTCGGTATTTATCTCTGTGTTGGCATTTATTGTAAATGCACTATGCAGGCAATATGTTGTTGCCACGTATACGCGCTGTACGCTATTGTTTTCTGTCCCTTTTTTTTTCACTCTTCGATTACATTCCATTCGATTAAATGTTTATATCATATTTTTTATATTTTTACGCGCTGTCGTTATTGTTGTTTTTTTTTTTTTTTTACATCATTTAACATCCGCTTAACCAATACATGCACACGCGTGGTCGTTCAATGTTAATTTTACTCAATTTAATTATTTCAATAGTAGGTGTTATGTGAACAGTTTTTTTTTTTTGTTTTATTAGCTTTGTGTGTGTATTATTTGAAAAAAAAAAAAGCGAGTCATTGTCAATTTATGAATGCGCACATAAATGTGCATAAATGTGTTAATAATTAGCATGTAGTTTATGAAATGTGATATATTCAGAAAATGTTACTTATTTCATTTAAAAAGCAATAAAATGAAAACAATTATATAAAATAACAAAGGACTCATTATTTTCGAAGGACGTTTAGTACAAGTCTCAGATTCAATAAAAATACGCTTTTTTATGCCCCCAAACGGGCGATAGGTGTGCATTATTATTATTCGTAGGTATGTTTGTCACGGCTCGCAATATTTATTGAAGTTTTCAAAAAAATATATATAAAATTGGATGAATGGCAGACTTTATGTTGTTTAAAGGGCAAGATCAATGTAATAGCTTGGAAAGAAGCGTTTCTTTTTTTCAAAATTTGGACCGGCTATTACGCATATATTTGAATATAGGAAAAAAAAATTTTTCCCTTAAAATATACTAAAAAAAGGCAAAGCTGGAGCGATTTTCTTGTGTCACTTCTTTTTATAAAAAACTTTGCGGTCTACGTGCTTTTCTGGGCGAAATTTACGTGTAACAAAAACGAAAAATAGGCAAAAATCATTTACCTTGAAATCTATGTGGTGGACGAAGTTGGACGAAATTGATTTTTTATTACTACATTTTTTTTTTTTTATTAATTACTATTGGTGTGTAAATCCAGGATCATAAAAATTCCCTACCATGTTCAAATATTTTTCCTAATTTTCTTTCTCTGACGATTTGATACGAGGCTCGTCAGCCTTACTGCGCCTCTCCAATATAGAATTTCAGAATTACTGTTGACATTTCTCAATTTTATTACAGTTTCGTTTATTTAGATTTGGGCTTTGGAGAAAAAGAGTTTATACAAAAATGTTCGTGTGTGTTAAAAATAAAATTTAACTACCAATGCATATGTGTCTGCACATAGAGTTTAGAGAGCGAATCAGGCGACTCGAAATCAATTTTAGTAAACTTAAATAAAACGCAAATATCGTGAATTAAAAACGAAATTATAAGAAAAAGATTACTTTGAAGGCGTCAGTCATTAGCTATTAAAATGTATAATTAAAATTGGCTTCCAGCGAGTTGCAGGAAGTGATCGACTAGTAGTCCTAACAGCGTAAGAAACACTTCACTTTATGGCAATAAGGACCTTATGGCAAAAGCATACAAGTCACAAACAGTTCGTCGTAATAGTGAAGGCAAAGTTAACATTAACTAACTAACTAGCGAAGATAATTTAAGGAAGATTTTTTGCTCGCGCTGTTGTCGTTTGTCACCGTTAAAATTAAGTTTTCATTACAAAATAATTAATAAAAGAAAAAATTATGCATTTTGGAGTACGCAAAAGCAACTTCAAATACTTTCCTAAATGCAAGCGTTTTTTCGAATCTGCGAATGGCATTTTGGAGCCAGAAGGAATGCTGCCATATTTTCGGATTTTCGGATTGTCATTGAGAAATGCATGGAAGAACTGGGCAAAGAAGGAGACGATAAAGAGTATTAGGTCAAGGAATTCGGAGAAAAAGGAAGGAAAAGTAAACATAGCGGGGCCACAATTCGGTTAATGTTGTAACTATAAATGCAGTCGAAACTAAAGCCTCTGACAACAAAAACCCATTGATAACAACCGAGAGGGATTCTATAAGCTCAGGGTCACAAAAATTGTGCTAGGAAACTAAGACTTGGAAAATATACATTTAAGTTAGACGTTGAGCATGGTTTGCAAATCGTAGGTAGAAAACTCTTTACTACCGGAAAGTCAAAGTCGATTATATGAAACTATATGAATGCATTGTTTTTTGTGTAAAAACAATTCAATTCGGAGGACAGATGTAGAGGCAGAGCATATTCATTTTGTTCTTATTTTGCGTCACTACTCATGTGCGGTCTTGCACTTTGGTGATATTTTCTTGGATTGCGTAATAAAATGCGACGCTCTTCGCTTTCTTACAAACCGTTGTCTTACTTGTATTACTTGTCCGAAAACTTAGGGTACATGATAATCGCAATTATTTGGAATTTTCTTTTTGTTTCAACAAATATTTGTTGTTGTTATAAAACAATCTCGCTTAAAGCCGAAAATGATTGGTTTCTTTTTTTTGCTGCATATTTGTTGGGCATAAAAAGTAAATTGAATTTAGCTAAAGTAAACGCAATACTTGCGAGCAGTTGAGGTTTATTACATCCCAAGGCAATGTAATGGATGCAGATGAATGAATGCGAATCATTTCATATCAATAAATAAACAAAATTGATATTTAATTCAAATAAATAAATAAAATATGTTAAATCGATTTTTCATACATGCACTGAAGTATGATATGTATATCTGTGCTTGGTAACCGTATAACTAACTATTGACCCTGCACATCAATCATGGCATGTGAAAATAATTTGTATATGTTTTTCTGTTTTTTCTGTTTTTTTTTGTCTTCTTTTTTGAACTAAGTAAAGACATCAGCATCAATAATGTATTATTATTAATTTATGTACCTAGTGCAAGTCAAGAGTTTTTATATATGCCATGTGAGCATACTGGCATGATTGAAATATAAATCATTGTCATCTCAATATCAAATCATACATACATACATACATACATACATACATACATATAAAAGTCATTACAAGTATTGCGTTAGTTTAAAATATTTTGCCGGTTTCCGGTTTCAACATTATCCATTACTCTCAGTTCTCTCCTTCTATTCTTATTGCGCATTGTTGATTTGATTTTCGTTTTCGTATAGCTAGCGAACATATAACGTCCAATATGCGATAGCCAGCAGCTGCGGCTGAACGATCTGCAGAAAATTCCTTTAATTAATTAGGGAATTAAGAAATTCCTCAAATATGAATGAGAGAAGAGAGCAGTAATAGTATATTTTGCAAAGATCTCCAAAAATTAAAAATTAAGTAAAAACACTATAGTGGGTCATGGTCGACAATGAACATACTCTGCACCATTGCGTTTAACGCAGTTGTTAGTATAACAAATTTTCACAGTCAAGTGACTGAAAAAGTGATTCAATCCGAACCATTTTCTCGCAAATTGACTGAAAATGCGATTTTGGCCACTTGTTGCAAGTGTTGTTCACAGACACATTTCTTCTTCTGGCTCCGACTAACTACCACTTGTTCAGATCGATGCAACATGGCTTCGCTAACATGCGAGTCCATAAAGTTGAAGAAGTGCGAAAATGGGGCGATGATTGATGATGATCCCTGCCAAACCAATATAAGTTCTTTCGACACGATAACGCCAGGTTGCTAGAAATATGGTAAAATGTTATAGAAACTGATGGAAAATATTTTGATCGATGGACACTGCACCAATCTTTCTCAATAAATGCCTTTTTCAAGTGAAAAATGCCAAGGTAAAATGCCGACGTACAGTAATGCAAAATGTTCTTAAACAATTCAAAGGAGAAGAAAAGAAAATTGCAGGTAAAGAGAAAAAATAAAAAAAAAATTATTAAATAATTTCAAATTTTTACGGCGACTTTTCCTCTTCCTGTGTGACATTTTTCAAAGTACATCGAAGACTCTAGACCTATTCTTACGCATTCAAGCCATAACCAAATTTATTTGCCCTTGTATCCGTCTTACGGATTCCTCTTTATAACACATAAGCCGAGAATGCATGCTTGCTAGCCTGACGTATGGATATTGTGAATGTTGACGGATCACTTCGTGACATAGAAAAATTTCAATTTCCTTTCTTGATTAAACATTGCTTCTTGGTGAGAACACATACGTTCACAATCGTTCACAATGTTACGGCGAGTCTTGTCTGTCGAAAAAATAAATAAAAGAGTAGTAGAGATAGTAATGATGTCGAATGCTGTGTTCGCCCGAATTCAGCGGTCGCTATTGAACATATAAAGAAAATGCGCGAAATTGTTTGGACAGATCAAAATATAAACTTGCGTGAGATAGCTGATATCTTAAATATAGTAGAAGGCAGCCCATCCACCATTTGCGCGGGCATTCCGCCATGAGAAAGCTGTGTGCGAATGATTTAAAGCGGCATGGAATTGTCTAGGCAAAATGAAGCAGTGATCGCCGAAAATGGAACATGTTTTGAGGCGTTGGACAGATCGTTCTATACAAGAAACGCATATAAATGTTAGAGAAGCGTTTTACGGACAGTAGCACTGTTGAAGAAGACAATGTTCACGAATAAGATTGAATTTTTCCTACAAGTTTTTGTTGTGTTAGTGCTACTACGAACTTATTGAGTGATGAGCAATCTCGAATAATGTTTAGTTCATATTTATTCAAAAAATATTTGAGTCCTTCAGCACTTTGCCATTTTTCATTTAGAGTTTAGTGTAACATTTCGAGCACTGAATTTCTTCTTTTCAATTTTTCAAAATCCAATTTGTTTCCATACATAACTAAATTTGATTGATTTTAGAAGAGAGGAAATCCACAAGCTACGGGCAAGCTAGTGAAAGTTAATTTTATTTAGGAAAATTGAAGTAAAAGTCAAAATTGTATTTGCTTTAACTCCATTGCTGCATTAAATTGTGAAAATCACATTAAAAACTTTAACACCTACACGTAAAGAGAAGCCACAGTTCGGTAAATGTTGGGTATGTAAATCTTTTTGCCAACACAATAACAATAATAATAAGCATGGTGAACATTCAATTTTCTTTGCACAACAGGAAACAATAAACGTCAACAATAAACGACCATTACCCCGTCATTCGAGCACAGAACAGAAGGCTTCTCTGTTTTTTTGTTGTTTCTTTTTTTTTTTCTTTTATTTTTATTTTCATGTTTTTTTTTTTTTTTTGCTTTCTGAGCAGGGATTAGCGGAAGCGTTTTAAGTTTTAACAACAGCCGTCGCTAACGCACAACTTCCTTTTGTGTCGTTGACAATAAAGACCAGCAACATAAAAAGCGCCAAGACAAAGTGTATAGGAAAGCAACAAATAATATAAATAAGAATGTAAACGTATGTTCTACTAACAGTCATCGTCATAATATTGTGCATAACTGCCGCCCTGTACATTGGTATGTCATCTGTTGGTGGCAGTTTTCGTTTTAACCAAAACCTCAAAGAAATTCAAAATCAAAAGTGTATTCAGAAAAGTTTATTCATTCGTCTTCGTTTCCATATTTTCATCATTGAATGGCGGAGTGAGGAAATTAAAAGAATATTTTCATTATTTCTATTATTATTGAGGTTTCTATGAAATTTGTTTTGGCGTTTGGCGTTTTTTTGGGTGTTATCGTAGACACAAAATAAGCGGATTTCAATAGCAATTTAAAGACAAAACAACCAATTTGGACGTGACAATGGTAACAACAACCATAGTAATCTTTAACGTTAAGTGGTGATATTTTTATTTATTTTTTTTTTTTTGTTCTCAACAAGAAAATGAAACAGACAACGATAAAAGGTTGTTGTTGATAAGGGCGAAATTGTCGAGGTCTTATGAAAATCAATTTTTATATTCACCAGCCAATCGTCGGCGAGTACATTAAGTTTTTCACTCTGTTCGCAGCAGCCGAAGATAGCATCAATGACGTTGTCGTGGAATTAGAGTTCAATTCGATCGATCCGTCCCCCCATTGTTTTAAGCCCTTCAACCTTCAGTAGAAATTCTAAAATTTGTGTTCACTTCTGATTCTTTTTCATAGAATAACTTTGCATATGACCGGAATCAATGTGAAAACGGCCAAAGGAATCATAAAAGTAGAAAAAGAAGTTGGCGGTGAATATATACAATAAAATATATTGGAACTGTAAGGACGAGATATTCGTAGATTTGCCTTACGTGCTGGGTATCCAAATTTCGCCCTAAATCTAAATTTGCGTTCTTGTTGGTATTTTGTTTTTCGTACTTTGCCGCTTACTGTTGCTGTTCTTTGCTTTGATGAGCGTGTTTATGTTGTGCAATATTCCGGATATGGTTTTGCAGACAGTAAAGTTTGTATTAATTAAATACTTTCCGAGAATGAAACGTAAAGATGAAAGCTATCGTTTTTTTTATTTTATTTCTGTTGCGATAGGTGTGTCATTGACACTAAGAGGCGGGCTCAAGCGATAATTAATTGCATTTAAAAAGTTATTGTTTTTTGTTTTGGCGTCTCTTGTTTCGGGTATTACACATCAAATGTTTTCATAAGGAAATGTTCATGGAAGACGGTGCGGTATAAATCAAAATAAGACAATGAAGGAAAACGCAGGCAATTAAAGAGAGATTTAAGAAGAAAGCCACCACGAAGGCAAATATTATTACTACTAAGGATTTTTTTATTTTATGTCCGAAAATATGATGTATATTTCTCATTTTTGCTATTTTGAATTGAATTAAAAAATAAAGTTTATAATTAGAAAATAATTTCAAAATTACAAATACACATTTTTCCGTTCTTCCTTCCAAGTCCATGTTTTTATTTATCATTTTTTTCTCTACAAGAATTTTTGAATGCTTTGGAGATTCTTCCGATTTACTTCGAAATATGGCAAATCTAGAAGAGCAGCAGGTGTTAAGTGAATCTTTTCAGAGATGCATCACTTGTATTGCAATGGTATATTAAGTGCGTTCGGATTTGCGGTAGATCCTCTTTTTCTTATACCGATCGATTCATCATCATTTTCTGAATCAGTCTAATCTTGTCTGTCCGCCTGCTTGTCTCGTTTCCTGTTTCTTGTGCTCAATCAACAGGCTGCAAATTTTTAAGATATTTTAATAAAATTTGGTAAACTGACGCGTATTGGTCCAAGAACGAACGTTATTGTAAATGGTTCAGACCGACCACTTCTCATATAACGACTTTTCAAAAAAAGGTGTAGGGTATTTTATGGTAGGCAATGCGCCGCTATAATGTTTTTACATGTTTTTTGAATGAACAAAATTTATACCGCTTCCTTGTTGCTATGTAGTATGTGCGAAGTTACGAGTACGAGTTAGGTAGTAATGAGAAATAAAAAAAAAAACAATGAAGTGAGCCAAAAATATGTGTGCAACTGAAACTGATCAGCTGCCAGTTCATAGCCATCGAAATCGAGTGCACTCTATTGACGAGTAGGGTGGTTACAGGTTGTCGATAATGCATATCTCTTACTATCGAATAATAAAACTTTCAATTCTAAAATTGTTGTGAAGTTGCATGTATGGGAAATACGATTGCGTTTATTCGATATTGATTGATTACTCAGCGGTTGCAAGACTCTTGCATGCATAGTTCTCTAGGTAACACGAGTTGTTGGTGTTGCGTGATTGTCAAGCTTTTCATTTATTATACTAGTTGTAGTGGTTGAACCCCAACCTAATATCGATGAAAAATCGGGATGAGGAAGATTTTGCAAGTTATTAATACAGTTAATCAGAGTGAGATTCGAAATTGTCCTAACTTTGTTCACGTCTATTAGAATTGTACATATTAAGAGAGAGAGAGAGAGAGAGAGAGATAGAGAGAGAAAGAGAGAGAAAAGAGAGATATGAAACAATAAATTGCCTAAAAAATATTAACCCTTTACTGGTTAAAGTTAAGAATATATTTATTATAATTGAAAAATATTATGAAATTCAACGACATATCTATGTATGTATTATATTTGATAAGTTTTTCCTTTCTTAACAACCATTTCCGAAATTAGTTTGCAAAAATCGCGAGACTGTGTATTCCCATCAAGTTGCATTAGTTTTTGATAAGTTTATTAAGATATTGTTACGAAAATCCCAAATCCAGTCAATGCTAACTAATTGATTTTTCCCAAGTACGAAATGCTCTAGTGCATATTCGCGGCGCGTCATGCAGCTGCCGGCCGAGGAAAACGATTAGTAGAAAAGCAGGTTAACGGATTAAAAATGAAGCCATGAAGTTAGGTAATAGCAACATGCTTGCAAAAATGTATATAAGTAGACTACTTATGGAAGGCAGAGTTGGTCGCACGAGAACATGTGAGCTGTACGAGAACATTTGAGTCGAAAAAGAATGTTAAAGTTGAGAAGTCGAGAGTATTGCCAAAGTAAGATGTAAATAATCCTAGCCTTAAAGCATAGATTGTCAATAAACAAACTTGGAGTTAACAGGATTCTGAAGTGCATTTCTCTTGAAAATAATATCGACGATTTAGTGATACGGACCGTATTTTAGAAAAGCGGAAATTTGTAACAATATATATGAAGCTCAGCATTATCCTGATGCTATAAGATTCCATTTCTAGGAAGAAGTCACGGTCGCTTCTTGCGACTTGCTTGATAAAACAACCAGTTTAGGTATTGATGGTATTGCTCGAGTTTATCACTCTAGGCGGGCGGCGGATGCTGCTGATACATGACGTGGAACGCTATTCTGAAATTTGTCCAAGACTGACATTCTTATCGTTGTGATTGATCGGTTGTGTAACTTGTTAACGTACGTTTCTCACCTTTCATAACTTTTTACCAAACAGCTGTTACTTTTAATAACTAACAAAGAGTGAATATTAGCAATAACATATGAAGGAACGCGTATTAAACGAGCTCTTTCTGCTTGCATCATAATTAATTATTACGAACTCAAATGCTTGTTTCTCGTTTTATTACAGAAAGTCTATAAAGCTTATGCACATACACAAGCCTACGAGCGCACTTACGTTTGTCTCCGAACTCGATCGTGCGTTTGTCCTTCTTTATGTATATGAAATGTATACGAGCATGCGGCCACGCACAGACCAAAGGCTTTTTTCCTTGCTCTTATCAATTGTTGATAGGCTTTAGAGGTTTTCTCTACAATACCGAGCGAGTTAAGTAAAAGGAAGTCTGAGAAATATATTCGAAAGGAAAGCAGTGCTTATCTTAGGGACTTGAAATGTCTTTGTTAGCGCAACAATAGTAGTACTGCCACCTCACTGACTGATTGTTCTTCCATTCTTATTGTCAGTCTTATTCTGAGTACAATTACTGACGTCTCACTGAACCCGTGTTTCTGTCAAACAACAGTAAAATTCAGTTTTGTCAGCATTTAGTGACTTTTTCGTATACTGATGTTTAGTCATCAATTTGGAGATTACAATAAACATAACATACATGTGCCGTATTCTTGAGCAGGTCATTAAGCATTTTTATTATAACAGACTATAGTGCAAAGGTACAAACGGAAAATTTTTAAAAATTGAAAGAAAATAAATAAAAAATAAAAGAAAAAATAATCGCAGTCATATAAATTAGTTGCAATGTTCAAGATTGCCACGACATTTGAGGGATACGAATTGTCGAACGAACGTGTCTGCATGGAAACCAATCGATTTTGTAAGAAACCGAATTCTATATATGGTAAAACCACGTATAGATTCGTGATGCTTTATCTGCCGACAGATTAACAAAAATTGGCAGCACATTTCACAGGTAAGAAGGAATTAGCATGAAAATGTAAAAGGGTATATAACTAAAGTACTCGAGTCAAGAATAATATTTGAGTGGACAAGACCTGAAGAGACATTGAAACGGTGCAAAAGAAGGGATTTGTAAAAAGATCTCCCACGAAAAGTAAAAAAAAATATACGTTTATCTGAAAGTCACAATGCAGTGGTGCGAATTTAATCTCAAAAGAAGTTGCGATTAGAAAAATCGAAAAAAAAAATGTACCTCCAATTTACTCCATTCTGCGGCGGTCTGCCTTTTTTCTTTTACATTTCAATTTGAGGGCTCATGGACGTGCGCACATTGGAGGCAGCTTACTAGCTAAGCTGTCAGGATGTTGATGTCCGCATTTAAGTTGCAGAAAACGAAATTGACTTTGGTTGAGACGATGCTACCCTTTTTTCTACATATATAGAAGTGATCGGACGGTAAGTGCGAGATTATCCCGAAAGATAATCGGTAGCTAGATCTCATTTCTGTGTGGAGCCGCGGAGAAAAAAAAGTTTTCTTGAGAAAAACCTTCTGCGAACGCCGGCGAAAATTTGTTCCTCATAATGTTCAATATACGCAGAGAAATTGATATTTATAAGTAGTGGCTTGGAACGTGAGATGTCAAGATTCGCTCACAGCTGAACATTCTTTTTACTAATAACTTAAACTAAGAATAATGGAGCATATAAATGTTTTTTGGGTCTAAAAATTCAGCAAACCGATCAATTGCAAGATCCCAACCTAGAATCTTATATTAAACCAGTATCATTCATATACTTTTAATAGATTAGGTTGTTGCTGCAAACTGTGTAATAAACCAACCATATCTTCTGTTTTAGTATGAAAGATACTTTTTTTTTCTTTTTGTCATGTTTCCAAACAGACCGACGAGTTACTACAATATGCCAAACGATAAAAAACGTTGCTGAGAATAAAGCTTACACGTCGGACATATTGTCGTAGTGCCACACTTTATAAATTCATGGAGTATTTCATGCTTACGTCGAGTATTAAATATATTTATACATATTTTTCAATTCATTATACACAGTGGTCGCCATAGGGTATAAACTGTAAATATGAATGAAAAGTTTCACGATGCATGCCTATGAATACGCGAAGAATTGTTGCATTCAACTACCGAGAGATTACGTATGAATGAATTTAATTCCTTAAATGGTTATTCGTGGCTTGCTGCTCATCTCGTATTTCTGATGCTATATGAAACTAATTCCTTCAACTATCTTAGTTGTATTAAGGTAAAATTATCAAATTACTTTCGAAAAGCTAAATAATGATTATATTAGATTTTATAAGCAGATCGAAAGAATATCTAGTAAACAGGTTATAAAGTCACTTTGGTGTTCTCTTAACCTTTTCCCATACACAAAACACAGATAACTGACTTTTATTCATTTAGCAACATATATACGTTCTTTTAGAGTCATTTAAAAACATTACATTATTGCTATTCATCATTATTTAAGCGGTTTGTTCTGAAAGTAGCTTAAGTTGTAAATCACAAAATTACTATCAGGTTGTGTGGGAAGTCATTGCGTTTTTCCCCTATAGCGGATTGAATTGTATATTTTCACAGTCGCGTTGACACTCAAGCCGCGTCATCATTACATATTTTGACAGCTGACATAGCAAGGCTTGCTGCTGAAAAAGTTCAATTGATTCTACCCAGTAATTTTTTGACTGATGACCCATCAAATACGGAAAGTGAAAGTTACGTAGGAGTGTCGAACTATTTTTTCCTTTGACTATCGAAAACGTGAGGTAAAACTGTCTGACGTGTATGGAAAAGAGGTAGCGATAAAACGCCAGTGCAAAAACCGATTTGCACAATTTGGAAAAAAAACGAAATTGCTTTCCGAATCACCCATCATTTACAAGTAATCTTATACATTGTCTACAATATATTGGTTGTATTCAAAAAAAAAAAAAATGATTATATTGAAATCTGAAAACATATGTATATATATAATTGCCAGGTTTATTTTACTTTTTGTTAATATTTTTTCTTTTTAAATGGATATAAATCCTGCTTTAGAAAGTTTGAATCAATTTAAGAATTTCTTTATTCACCTAAAATAACACATCATTAGAACCTCAACTAAGCTGTTCAAGCTTTACATTGAAGCAATTGCTTGATCTTCATTTCGAATATCTTTTTCACAGCAAATCAAGTGTATCTGTGAGTGTCAGTTTAATCTCTGTGTATAAAACCGCCCCCCGCAAACCATTCCACATTAGATATGCACGTCCCAAAAACAACTACGAAAATTATATTCGGCTGTAGCTGAATCTCTTTAACCCACCACCATTATCATTGAAAAGACTCATAACCAAAAAAAAAAAAACAAGAAAAAACCAAAAATGAAATTTCGGTACTATATAGGGTGATTTTTAAATTTTTGCGGTGCAGGATCATTCACAGAAGATACAGAGAAAATTTTGCCGTTGTACCATTAACAGATTAGAAGTCATGAGCACAAAAAAAAAAATTTGTATTGTTTTGCTTTTCAAAACGCAGGTGCTTCCAATTTTTGTAGGATTGAACGCGTGTCGTTTCATCGACATGGTATATAAGCAATACTGGCATGTGTTTGAGAGCTTCCAATACGTTTTTTTGGTCAACTTTCAAGCCGATAATTAATAAATATTTGCAAATTCGAAAATATATATTGCGGACAGGTATAAACAGAGATAGACGGATAGCTGGACGGACAGTTATACTTAGATCAATTCACAATTTGATGCCATATATCTGTACATATACATTATACATGGATAGATATCAAAGAACATACATATACATATATATATATATATATGTGTTATGCAATATATATTACTGCGTTGTGAATGTTGCAAACGTTTCGACAAAACGAGTATATTGCCATGTCTCGGAAGTGAATGTAACAAAGCCACGTATAGTAGATGAAAGAGAGGTTGCAGGACTTCTTTGAAAAGACATTAGTCAAATTTTCATAATGACATTTTCAAAGGATTATATTTAAACTGTGATAAAATGTTAACGTGACCTGAATACATAACCAAGCGGTTGCTTGTAACTAAAGAGCGACTGTGAAAATCCTCTTCGACTCGGCAATACAACAACAACAACAACAACAACAACGAAAACAACAACAATAACAACAACGAATACAGATAACGTTGTATTCGTTTTCCTTTGATAACAAGAATTTATTTAAAAGCTAAAAACATTGAAAGAATGTGAAGACAACTAGAGGGCATAAATATCTAAACAAAAATGTTATGTTTTGATATTTTCGCAAAAATGTTGTTTGCTTGAACTATTTATATATGTTTATGTTTCTATTACTGAAGGTACTCTTGGAATACAGTTTATTAAAGAAAATATTAATACAGGAAAATGCATTTTATCTTAAGTAAAATAAAGAAATTTTTCTCTATCATATGAGCAGCGGAATACATTTGCAAGTTAAGATAACTAACAAAAAATTTTTGCACAGAACCTTTACGTCTGTTGTGTAGACAATAAAGCATGTACGTATTTCTCGATAGTATACAATGTATAAAATTCTTAACGTCTACAATATAAATACATATATATATACATACATATGTATTATAGTTGCTGTATCTGTTCTATGGCTTTAAAAGTAATTTTTCTTCGAGCAAACGACTTTATCGATAATCTTTATGTTGTGCCATGAATATACAAATTAGTTTTAAATTACGGCCTTTTGCTGAGTTTAACTTTAGTTACATCACAAAGTTTTTAACGACGTAACTTTTCTTAAACGTTAAGATAGCAATGTATTAATTCCGTTATTTCGCTAATAATATTAGCAGACATACGCAAAAAAGTTGCGATGACGATGGTTTCATTGACGCGTTCCATTTTCCCTTGCTACTTGTGACAGTTTTTTTTTTTTAATATTTTCAAAATTTTCCGATATCTATCGTTCAATTAGGGACTAGCAGATATTCTTCAGAAATGTTTGAAAATTATTTATATCCATCCATGCACATGTACCTTTCATGCAACGACCTTTCTTTGAATAATTTAAAGTTTATATATAAGTAGGTAAGAGTTTTACTGATTGAAGAGATTGATGGAATTGTAATTTTTCTACGGTTTTGAGACGGTTTAGCCGTATCTCGTCATGCAATCATTCATTCGTCAACACAAAAGTTTATCCATCCATTCAAATATCTCTTTTATGCACCTGCTCATCTGTACACCCAACCGTCCCTTCATTTAGTCGTTTGTCCGGCTGTCCAGGCACTAATTTATACACCCGTCCAAATAAAGATTTGTATGTTTATCCATCAATCATTTGCTAACTTCTGCAGGTATGATGTCATCATTTTGTTTATCCATTACGGTAGTTTTAAACTGTCCAGTTCTTATAACAATAATATTATTATTAACAATTACTAATCTATTCAATGATCCGTCTGTGAGTTCGATCACCAATTCTTTATCCCCCTTGATAGTTTGTATATTTGCTTGTAGTCAACACTTTTAAAACCTGAAAACCTTCAGAAATATTAGACACTCTTAACACTACCCCATAAACCGCTAGGTGAAGTCGTTGAGTCCTATTCGCTACGTTTCAAGTAATTCGAGCGGTTTAGAAACAAGTTAAGTTGATATACAATGCCGCATTTTTAATAACAGTTGGACCTCGTTCTATCCCCTGCCATGATATGAAAATTAAAATTTTTGGTCGTTGATGCAAAAAGTTGCCCACCTTTGCCGTAAACCAAATTTGAGAATGTT
The DNA here is from genome assembly GCA_001077435.1 of Glossina morsitans morsitans. Classification (NCBI taxonomy): domain Eukaryota; kingdom Metazoa; phylum Arthropoda; class Insecta; order Diptera; family Glossinidae; genus Glossina; species Glossina morsitans. The sequence goes on from CCAG010010213.1 coordinate 72,850, forward strand.
AACAACGATTAAGGAAGCTTACGTTTGCGAACTGATTGAATCACTTCCAAATAAAATAAAAAAAAAAAAATATTTTTTTCATTTACTTAATAATCGAGTTTATTTATAAGGTGTCGATCTGAGAAAGCTTAAACATTAATTGCAATCTCAAGCTTTTCAAGTCATGGTTCTGATTGCAACTTTCATTTTCCTTCTTTTTTTTTTTCATTTAAGTTTTGTTATAATTCGAATACAGTTTTCTTTATTAGCATAAGAGCAAATCGCATTTGGAATGTTTTTTCTTTCATCGCTAAGGGAGCATCAATGACTGTACGAAATCGTTTTAACGACAAGGCACGTGTACTGAGTAAATAATAAATAAAATTTGTTTTAAATCTGTCGACAAGATATTTTGCCTGTACATCTGCCTGAAATTTGATAGATGGTATAATACTTAAAGTGCAATGATTTTTATGGAATTCTTTCTCTATCTTCTATTAGTCTTAGGTCGAATATTCGTAAGTTCAGTATTTGAAATGGTCAATGGAGTGTACAGGGAGTTTATTGGCAACGATGACTGTCTAGAAGTGAATTTTTCAAATTCAAAATTCTTTTCCCTGCAATGCTATATATTGGGATTGATGTCATTTCGCTCTATTTCAAGACTAATATGAAGAAATGAAATATTAATTCTTATTAGTTTCGAGTCGGAAACAAACATCGAAAATGTCCGGCCAAAAAATACGAATGTTTACTTAATTTTAATAATAATAATAATGTTTACTGTTATTTTGCTTTTAAGTTCAAAGATAATTGTATTATAAAATGTAATGAAATGAAAACTTACGCATTCTCTGTTAGCGAGTAAAACAAAAAGTTAATTAAATTAAATTCTTTTTCATACTTAGTATTCAAAATTTTGCTTAAATCCCTCAAACCAAAAACACTAATTAAAAACTTTTTTTTTCGCAACTTCGCTTTTGCGTTTCTATGATGGGATTCCCGCAGCTCTCCTTGCGCTGGCATTGTACAATGGGTAGGTAGCTTTAGCGGAAAGGGCATCTGTATTGTGCATTATTAAAAGGCTACTGTTATATGTAGTTAGGTCACATTATGTATATAAGTTTGCACGCTTAGTTGTTGCGTTATTGCGTTGCTATTGCCATGATGATGTCGGTATTAAACTAAACACATTATCAGGACCATTAGATGCTGCTACAATTTTAGTAACTAATTAATTTCAAAAATCATACAAAAATTTGTGTCGAGTTCGAATAACAGAAAATGTAAGTTAATATGAGCTATAAGTTGAGAGTTTTCTTTTTTTGCCTTTTTGCTTTTTAGGTAATAATTCATTTGCCGAGGTTGTAGCAACCACCCGCGATACTTATGTTGATTGTCGATGGTGGCGTTGTAGTATCATATCTCACCATTAAAACGGTAATACAGCAATAAATGACGCGATGACTAGAATTTCTATTTCATTTCGCTGTCACTTTTCGCTTGTATCGCTTGGGTGCGTGCGTACTTTTTTTTTTGGTATCATCATGCAACCATTTGCAATTTGATCGCATAATATCTACCGCGGCCCGTCCTTCCGAGCCCTTATATTAACGGGCTTTGTTCAAGATTTCAAAAAGCGTTTCGTGCCGCTTATCAAATATGAGGCTTCCATGTTGCTATAGTATTCGCGTACACACAACACAAAAAATGAAAATGTAAAGTATAACCATTATTCATTCATAGCTACCAGTACACCGGCTTCTACACGTTACTCTTGATGGTTTGAATTCATTTGTCTATTGCTTACCAACTTTTGCTTAGGTGCGTGTGTGTTGGTGTTATATCTTTTACCATGAAATTAACTTCACTGATGTTGAAACGAATTGCGATAAATTCTATTAGAATGGTTTCTTTTTATTCTGCCTGAGATTTGTTCTTTTGCGTAATGCTTTCTCAATTTAAAAAAAAAAAAAAAGAAAACCTTTGCCATCAACAGTTTTCTTTCTTATCGTACACATATATGCAGAGTGACTTTTCGATTTAAGACAATCGAGGCTATGTTAAATTTTTCAATTCATATGTTAGGCGGAGAGGAATATTAGATAGTGTTTAAAACACTTTGCTACACTACATCACAAGTACGAGATTTTTCGGCTTCTGTATGTATTGCATTGATACCTTAAAGGTAATCGAGGTAACGTTACCATATCTGGTATAATCCGCTATGGATATTTGATGAAACTTAACCACAAATAAAAGACGCGGTGCCGTTTATGGTATAGAAATTGCTTGCATATAAGTTGTTGTTGGCTCTACAGTACGTGCACTTAAACTGATGATTGCAAAATAGGAAATTAGTAGGTTAAATGAATCCAAATAAGTTGAGTCGAAACGCGAGGAAAGTGAAAATTACAATGTCTCGCAGTTCAAATGCAATTGAACGGATCACGTTCCAAGAAATGAATAGCTAAGTAAGATAAGGCATTTGATGTAACAGGAGTCCAAGAATTCGCTTCAAGCTCTATATAATTTCTCTCTTATTTCTTACAATATTTCAATTTCATTCCTCTCCCTTCAAGGCTAGTTACTGTTTTCTTATTGTTACTATTGCCTTTGCTACCCTAATAAAAGAAACGGTTTGATTGCGTACTTTTTTGTGCACTTTTCAAAAAGATTTTCCACTGAAATTGTTTCAAAGTGATTTCCTTCTAGCGTACTAAAGTCAACAAAGTTCGTTTGTCGTCACTTTTCAATGGTTTACCTTTATAATTTCATTCTCCGGCCAAGTATTGATGTGTTTGCATGTGTAAAAAAGAATATAAATTTTACTTTACGCTGTGAAAGATGAAATAATCTAGCGCAGGAAATCATAAAACAAATACGAATTGCTTTGCTTATTGTTCCCTTTTCAATTTTCTGTTTATTTATTTAAAAATAAAAAAAAAAAAACAATTCCAATGTTTAGAGTTCAAATAATATAATTGTTCTAGGAAAACGTTTTCAAATTAATCATATTTCATTGGACAAATGGCCTCACTTTTATCAAGACATTTTCCAGATTTAAAGTCGAAATATTTGTCGTGTTCGCATCTTAGTTGAACCATTCTCATTCTCTCTCGCTTCTCCACACAACGATAATATCGTCGACAGTCTCTGAAATTCGGATAAACTCTATCCTCTTCACAATTACCTTTGCGTAGTACCTCTACAAAGTCCTTAATAAACTTCTTTTTGCTATCACGCAGTTTCTTAAATGTTTCCCTTATTGCGTTTTCTTCCTCTTTCTCTTTCTCTCTCTCTCTCTCTTTCTCTTTCTCTTTCTCTTTCTCTTTCTCTTTCTTTTCCTCTTTCTTCTTTTGTTTTTCCATTTCTTCTTTCGTCTCCTTTTCTCGTTTATCTTTTTCTTCCCTCTCCTTCTTTTTAGCTATTTCTTTTTCGTGTCGTTCCTTTTCTTCGCTTTCACTTTCACTGTCGCTCACACTGTCGTTCTCGTTTTCTTCATCATCTTTACGTTTTTTCTTTAGTTCTTTTAATATTTCTTTTCTCACCTCCTCTTCCTTTCTGTCTTTTTCGTCCCCTTTTTTTTCTTTTTCCTCTTCACTTAAACTTTGCAGATTTTCCGAAGATTGCTTGGGCTTTTCAAAGTTTTCGTTTGAATCTTCATTTGAGTTTAGTTTCAGCCTTTCCTTTGACTCGAAACTGTGGCCATTAAAATCCCATGTCGGTAGAGGTTTAGCGAAATCAGGTACAACACCATTCGAATTTAACATAGTATGGGTAGTCGTTAAAACAGCAGGAGTTATTTCATGGATAGGATCTTTAGGGTCAGCGATTGAGCTTCCGGATGCGATTTCACCAGCCTTAACTGAAGCAGTAGAAACAACGAGGTTGTTGGAGGTTTCATCTGAGAAACTTACTGTTGCTTTAATAGTAGTATGTACAGTGGCAGCTGTTGTTTCGCCTGAAGTACCTACAGAGGCAGTAGCCGTATCTATAGATTCAACCTTTTCTTCATTAATTTGAGCTTCAGTTGCAAAGTCAGTCGAATTTCTTGTAAATTTGTCTATTGGACTGGCAGATGTCTGGTTTTTAATGGAAGCAGCTGTTGAATTCTCAGATACAATCGCAGTTTTATTAGCCTGACCTTCAATTGTCGGGCCGCTTGTAGCTTCATCTATGAAATTTATCGTGGTTTGGCCAACAGTATCCACAGTTGCGGCAGTTGATCCTACTGATGCAGTTGCTGGTTCCTTCACGTGAGACTCAGTTGCAGAATCTGTGAGGTCACTCGTGAATTCGACTAAAGAATTAAGGGTTGTTCCACTAACAACATGTACAGAGGCAGTGACCGAATCCTTAGATGAAATTGTTGTTGGGCGAACTTGAGCTGCAGTTGTAGAATCTGCGGTGTTGCCGATTACATTGGAATTTACTATTGTTTGGTCGGTAGCAGCAGCAGGTGTGGTGATCGAATCTACAGATACAACTGTTGATTCATCAACTTGAACTTCCGTTGTGGAATCTATAAGATTGTCTGTTACTTCATTCAAGGAATTTG
>CCAG010010215.1:0-10205 GCA_001077435.1 Glossina morsitans morsitans
GTTTTATTAGCCTGACCTTCAATTGTCGGGCCGCTTGTAGCTTCATCTATGAAATTTATCGTGGTTTGGCCAACAGTATCCACAGTTGCGGCAGTTGATCCTACTGATGCAGTTGCTGGTTCCTTCACGTGAGACTCAGTTGCAGAATCTGTGAGGTCACTCGTGAATTCGACTAAAGAATTAAGGGTTGTTCCACTAACAACATGTACAGAGGCAGTGACCGAATCCTTAGATGAAATTGTTGTTGGGCGAACTTGAGCTGCAGTTGTAGAATCTGCGGTGTTGCCGATTACATTGGAATTTACTATTGTTTGGTCGGTAGCAGCAGCAGGTGTGGTGATCGAATCTACAGATACAACTGTTGATTCATCAACTTGAACTTCCGTTGTGGAATCTATAAGATTGTCTGTTACTTCATTCAAGGAATTCGCTGTTGTTTGATCCACAGCGTCGACAGGGGCAGGAGTCGAATCTAAAGACACATCTGTTGTTTCGTCACCTTGAGCGTCAGTAGTAGAATCTGCGAGATCGTTGGTTGTATCATCCATGGAGTTTACTGTTGTTTCATCAGGATTGGCGGCAGGGACAGCAGTCGAATCTATAGACAGATCCGTTGTTTCATCAACTTGAGCGTCAGTTGGAGAATCTGCGAGATCGTTGGTTGTATCATCCAAGGAGTTTACTGTTGTTTCATCAGCAGTGCCAGCAGGGACAGCAGTCGAATCTATAGACATAACAGTTGATTCATCAGCCTGAACATTCGTTGTATAATCCGCGATAACGCTGGTTGCTTCATCCAATGAATTTAGAGTTGTTTCATCAGCATTATCAGCAGGGACAGCAGTCGAATCTACAGATACAACTGTTGATTCATCAACTTGAACTTCCGTTGTGGAATCTATAAGATTGTCTGTTACTTCATTCAAGGAATTTGCTGTTGTTTGATCCACAGCATCAACAGGGGCAGAAGTCGAATCTATAGACACATCTGTTGTTTCATCAACTTGAGCGCCAGTGGTAGAAGCTGCGAGATCGTTTGTTGTATCATCCATGGAGCTTACTGTTGTTTCATCAGCAGTACCAGCAGGGACAGCAGTCGAATCTACAGAGAGAACTGTTGATTCATCAACTTGAATTTCCGTTGTGGAATCTATAAGATTGTCTGTTACTTCATTCAAGGAATTTGCTGTTGTTGGATCCACAACGTCGACAGGGGCAGCAGTCGAATCTATAGACACATCTGTTGATTCATCAACTTGAGCGCCAGTTGTAGAGTCTGCGAGATCGTTGGTTGTATCATCCATGGAGTTTGCTGTTGTTTCATCAGCAGTACCAGCTGGAATAGCAGTTGAATCTAGAGACATAACAGTTGATTCATCAGCCTGAACTTCTGTTGTATAATCTGTGATATCACTGATTGCTTCATCCAATAAATTTACCGTTGTTTCATCAGCATTATCAGCAGGGACAGTAGTCGAATCTACGGACATAACAGTTGATTCATCAACTTGAACTTCCGTTGTTGAATCTATAAGATTGTCTGTTACTTCATTCAAGGAATTTGCTGTTGTTTGATCCACAGCATCAACAGGGGCTGCAGTCGAATCTATAGACACATCTGTTGTTTCGTCAACTTGAGCGTCAGTAGTAGAATCTGTGAAATCGTTGGTTGTATCGTCCATGGAGTTTACTGTTGTTTCATCAGCATTGGCAGCAGGGGCAGCAGTCGAATCTATAGACACATCTGTTGTTTCATTAACTTGAGCGTCAGTTATTGAATCCGTGAGATCGTTGGTTGTATCATCCATGGAGTTTACTGTTGTTTCATCAGCAGTGCCAGCAGGGACAGCAGTCGAATCTATAGACATAACAGTTGATTCATCAGCCTGAACATCCGTTGTATAATCCGCGATAACGCTGGTTGCTTCATCCAATGAATTTACTGTTGTTTCATCAGCATTGTCAACAGGGGCAGCAGTCAAATCTTCGGACGCAACTGTGGATTCATCAACTGGAGCTGCCGTGGAATTCGCGAAATCGTTGATTGCTTCACGCAAGGAGTTGAATACTGTTTCATCAATACTATCAGGAGGGGCAGAAGACGAAGGTTTATATACAGATGCGTTTTCATTAACGTAAGCTTGAGTTGTAGAAGTTGTAGAAGTTGTTGAACCCGTGCCAGTGTTTGTGGCTTCATCTACGGAATTTATAGTTGTTTCGTCTGCAGAACCGGAATTCATATCCAAAGAGGTAACTATTGTTTTATCCATTTGAATTTGGTCGACAGTGATTTTATCTCCAAGACTGATTGTCGTTTCTCCGTTAGTAATGCCGTTAAGCAAATTTTCTGGTGTTGAATACGTTGCTTGGCTTGGTGTGATGGGGTCTTCGAAATTACTGCTACTTAAGGTGGTTGTTTCCGCTATTTCTAAAATCCATCATGTCTACAGTAAAGACGGGCGCTTTGCTCATCTTCTTGTCGGTTGAACTAATTGTCTTGTCATAAAGATTATCGGAAGCAGTTTCTACGTTGTTCTCCAAAGGCATATCTAAATCAACTGGAAAACGTGCATCGATATCTTCTAGCGCATTTAAAGGGCTCGATGTTGTTTTCAGTGTTACAGCAGCCGCACTTGTTGAATATGAGTCGGTATTTTTAAATGGTGTTTCGGTTGTGGTCTTAAGGGAAACACATATCTCGGCCCCGTCATTTACACAACGAGAATTGATTGGACATGTATATGAACCGCCCGTGGCCAGCATTTCGCCTGTAGCGGTCCGAACACAATTTCTGTACATAAGCGGGCCTACACATACTACATGTTTTCCATTACAATCGATATTCAATTCTAAACTCTGGGCAGCAGCTACCGGTGTTATGGTATCCGCAAATTCTTGGCTGTTTGCAAGGGCAGAAAGCTACAATTATGCCGAAAACGTACGAGAATTAATTATCGTTCCAGCAATACTTTGGAGCATAATAAATTTTTAACTACATATTTAATATGTGAAGAAAATTAATCCTTTGCTATTTCTGAGAACATTAATTTTTGTTAATTACAAACACTGACATATGAGGTTTTAGCGGTGCTGATTGATTTGATAGATGCCCATAACAAAAGCACTCCTGGCAACTTGGAAATTAATTAGGTACAACATGTTTGCCGATGATAAGCAGTAAGTTTAATGTACGCACACATGTTTTCCATTTGGGTAGCAGATGAATTTGAAAATCGGATAAAATACTCTGAATCAATTAGTAGCAATTAAAAGTGATCTTAATTATTAAATCTATCGAAATTAAACGTTATTAGCACAACACAAAAATAGTTAGAAACATAAATTATACACACGAGGTATATCCAATTGTAATGAATCATTAGTCGTGGTGTGAGAGAAGAGAGCACTGGTTAAAATTCGTTATTTTTGTACTGAATTTGTATTTTAATTTTATTTTTTTAAATATTAATTAATATCTTTATTTAAACTTAAAAGTTTTTATTAAACTTTATTGAAATATTAGGAACTTTAATTACCACCAGCAAAATAAACGTACTGGACACTTTATCCGGAGTCATCGTGATTCGTAAAACAATTCGTAACTGTTTGTGTTGAACAGATTCGCAAGGCTTTTATGCGAAACTGTTATCAGCATCTCCACCAAGCGGGTTCTTTATTTTCATTTCATTTTACAATCTATATAAAAGAATAAAATATGATAATTGTTGTTTGGGAGGGGGAAAAAGTGATAAGATTTTATCTTGTTTGAATGTTTCGTTAAAAGTTTTTTATTCAAATAACGGTTTGAGATGAGAGTTAGAAACCAGAGATAATAATGGATAATATGTCACTTGTTTTACAAAATATTTTTTGAAATGATGGAGTTAGCGATGTGATTCTACTAATTACGTTCATATTTAGAGTCAGACTTGATACTCGGCCTGGGTACTGGTAAAGATAAAAAGTAATTAATATAGGCGAGTCTAACACAAAAGAGAGATTGCCCCGTTGTTGTTTGGTCCGCTACGAGCTGATTTGAAGTCGATACAATAATCTAATATTTTTCTTTTCATTGCTAACAAATGTTCGTAAGTTCATCAAGGATTCTTATGTTCTCATTGCAAACTTCAGTGACATGGTTCTGACATATCACAGTATGCGTATTTTCTTCCTACACCACTTATTATATAGTTTGTGCGGATGTAAGCAACACGCAGAAAGAGTTAAGATAAATCCATCTTTTATTATATCGATCTAAGCTTGTCCATCTGTCTTGTTCTCAATCTCCTTGTACTCAATTTATTGGGTGCAATTTTTGAGATATTTTGATGAAATTTTGATGAGCGCTGTTGAAAATGGTTCGGAGCGGACCACTTCTTCGACGAAAGTCATTGTATGAGTAACTAACTGTAAGGTAATCTACGATATTTAATGGTGGACCGTGACCCATTATAGTGTTTTTACTTGCTTCAGTAAGTTTTGAATTTCATCACACAAGTGTATCAAAAAAAAAAAAAAAAAGATGATCAAAAAGTCCTTTAATTTTACAAAATTTTGTCGTAATCTCGATTTCATTGGGAAAGTAGATTTGGATTCGGTTACGCATGCTGACAAAGATAATTATAGTCTTCAAAGACTTCAATACGCATTCCAATACGCATTCCAAAAAATCAGTACTTGACACGCAGAAGAAGGGAAGCCATAATAGGGAAATTTTTCACACTTTCCCATCAATAATCTACGACCCATAATTAGACATCTTGCTAATATTCGCAACAGTGGTTATAATAGATATGCACATGTAAGCACTCGGTTCAACATTCTCACACTCGCAACTAACCAAATTTAAGCATTACCACCCACATCTGAACATATAGGTTATATTTGGTGAATTTTTACCGCAAGATGTGAAGTATGTTTATCATTAGTTGGAAGGATTTTATTCATGGAATGCTAACAACACAGGGACAACTGAATTGAAAATTAGCAGCGGCTATATCAAGCGAATTATATGACACTTATTAACGTTTCGCATATCGCAGCTATTTTACCAGCTGCAGGCTATGTTTAGCCCTATCGTTAGGATCATGTTTTACAACTGCAAATAAATTTAAGCAAATTCACTACGACTATCGCAACTTCGCGCGTTAAATTAAAGAAGTGCGATAGACGCTACCTCTGGCATAAACGTATTGATCAGCAAACCAAACTTTCAGTAAAATTGTATTTCAGATGAGGTTTTCAGTTATTGGCGAGAAATTTTCTTGTTAACAAAGTGTTCCCTATTGCTGAGTATGAATAATAGTATATCGGGCTTTAGTTCTTCGGCCGGATCACGAATGTGATCACTTATAGTTTTCTATTTCAGATCGAGCCATCTCTTTCTCAGTTGCCTAGTAGACAATCTTCTCATTTATTTCGTTAAAAACGTTCCAAATTGTAAATTATATTTTGAGGCAGAGAGACGATACATCAGATCCTGAAATCCGCAGTTAAGATCATTAAGACTTTCTGACTCGTTCTTTTCCGTGTAACTTTAATCGTAATCTTGAGCTTGATTCAAAATGATAACTGATTAGCAAACAGAACTACTGTTTAGCATAAAAATACATAATTTCCTATGTTTTATGTATCAAGTTTCAAGCTGTATAGACATTTTAAAACTTTGCAATCGCATTACAAGAGTTTCATTATCTATAAGATACAAAAATAATAATAATTATAAAAAAAAAAAAAAAAAAAGATTAATGCTGATAACTTTATAATAAACAAATGCTTTTTACGTATAAGTTTGTTGGACAATTTGACATTTGCAGTAATAACAATATTTACCTACGCTGACGTATGTAGATAATTTGAAGAAAAACAGAAACAAGAAGGTTGACAAAATTGTTTATCATTAATTCTAGTGAATCATCATAATTTGATCGCATGCGACATAAAGAAGAAGAAAGAAAATTCTAATTTCGAAATTTTAGAAAATTTTTTCAAGTTTCTCAAATTACAATAATTCAACCCTTTCGATTGAATTGCACGAATGTCCTAAGAACGGTTGATGCTGTCATGTCAACATGTTTATGAACAGGAGATTTCCACAACTGCGTATTGTTTTACGCTGGTTGTTAGTCTTAACTGTATTGGCTATTTGCTTATAGCTTTTCTTTACAATTTTCATGTGTTTTATGGCGTACTTTATTTCAAGCACTCCCTTTAGATTGCAATCCAATAAAGCAAGAAGAGCAACAATGGCTACGCTACCCGTCTGGTCGTCTTGCAAAGGAAAACTGAGAAGTGCAAAGAGTATTAAGAAAAAAAAATAAATAAAAAAAAAATAGAATATTTTTGTAAGCACGATAAACTGTCTTAACCGCCAGTCAGGCTCGTAATATGGCATATTGTCGCACCCTTGTTTAATAACACAATTTCCTCTTCTACTTCATTTGTTTCTCTTTTGCTTTTTTTCGTGCACGTTTTATTTTCTCATCTTCCTAACGGGCCATAACAGTCAATGAATGGTCTTTGGTTTTTATGTTATGACAGTTTCAAGATAAACTCCTTTTTGTTTCATTTTTTTATTTTTTTTTTTATTATTAGTTCTTCGAGATCAACGTAAGCGCGGTCATTGGGGGAAGGGTTGAAAGAGATAACGCTTCAAAGTGTAAGTATTCGTTAAGGCAACCCGTGTCATAAAAAATATCAAAGTTGTTCAAGGAAAAAAAAGAATTGTTTTGTTTTTCCGGTACATTACATAAAAAACACGTAAAGAGCAAATGTATAACAAGTTGCAAAGGACAAGCGTACAATATCTCTTTTGGTTTGGCAGTCGAATCGTTTCATACCGGTCACTTATTATACCTATCCTTGCAAGCAATTCATTTTTATTATAAAGTATGGAGAACAGTCGTCTTCTTCTTCTCGACCTGTTTATATACATGGTCTAAACTGTAATTTGAACCCTCAAGTTACGCCTAATTTTGGAGTCTTTGTCACAAACAAAACGAGGAATTGAATATACCTATCTCCTACTTCTAGGGTAGGTGGTGCATAAACACAGACTAGAATAACGCGCGTTTGAGTGGTTGATAGATTAATATAGAAATTATTTTGCGATGCTTTTATAAATACTTGTTCACATACGAGCGTAGAAACTCTTTTGCTAAAGGCTGAAAACTGCCAACAAATTGTTCAAGTTTAATTTTGTTGTATAAATATTTGATATTAAGTATAACACGTGTTCCGGCTTATATGACAGTCTTACATCAGTTTAATCCTGGTGAGAACACAAAGAGAAAATGCTCGTTCGTGTATTCAAGCAAATCTGGATATAATGAAAATTTCGTATTTGTTGCCATGCATTCCACATTGATTGCAGTCGTAAACCTAAGGGAAATATATGTCAGTTGTTATTTAATGTCAGTCACACACAATGTGAATGCAATCCGATTTTGTTGCTGTGTTGTCGAAAAAGTCTCCGTTATCGTTAATTGAAGAGCAACATTTTTCAGAGCAACGAAAGATAACAAGTGAAACATTCATACGTAACGACTTCGATGAATCTTACAAAAGCATTCTTCACCTGCGCATTACAATCGAAATAGTCTCACCTTACGTAGAGTACACCTCTTGCTTCTTTTCTTATTTTTTTTGTTTAAATTTCATCGTAATTTCACTTTTCGAAAATGCGACTTAGCACATTATTACTAAGCAACTAAAAAAATTTGATTTAATTCAGATATTTTCGAGTCAATAAAGATAAGTGTTTTAAAGGTATATCTGAAAGAAATTTCAATTCGCAAGCAAAAAAAAAAAAAATAGAAGAAATTTAAAGCTTCTGTATTTAAATTTTGAAAGTTAATATAACCTATCGAGAAGTCCGTCTAAATTTTGCTATGTAATACCGATCACCGACAAAACTAAAGGAACGAGAACTTAGCCCGTATGAGAATGGAGAGCGGGCGAATATATCTTGGAAGGAGAATAACCATTCAGACCTGCCTAATACCTTACTAATTAGCTTAACTATTTAGTTAGATAAATATTATATAATGCCAGACCAGTTTAAACTGTCTCTCTGACAATCGCCTGTGAACATAAGAATAAGCAAAAAAAAAAAAAAAAAAAACTGATATGATGCCTTAAGAGAGACACGAAGTTGATTCCCATTGATTATCACTAATCAATTAATGGGTTGACTATCACCTGTGTTTTGTAAATATCGCAGCCAAGAGATAAAATATCAGATAGATTACATGCAAGAAAAAAGTACATGTCAGGGAGACCAAGTAAAACATCGACTGAATATAGCAAAATGTACGCATAAGGGAGTATAGATAGAAGAGAGAGAAAAAATGCAAAGACAATCATTCGAATCGGATATATTGTTGCGAACAATTGATGGCGGAACAGTAGACCACCATGCAAGATATTTTTCGAATAAATTGCATATAACTTATGTATAATGCTTTAGTGGGAGACCTATCTACCTATATTCATCTATGCATTTCTTAAATTCTTTCCTACGAGTGCTCGAGCTTTATTAACATTTCGTTCGCATCTTTTTTCAAAAAAAAAACTTGTTTTCTTTAATAACTTGGATCCAGCTAGGAGTGAACTCGTATATCATACGATTTTCGTTTTAGTGTATTAAGGAAGTCTCGAACACTGGCAACTGCTCAACTTTAATATAAATAGATTATGATTTATGAACTTTGATTTCTTTCCATATTCTTCAATAACTATTCCCATATGCTGTGAAGGAAATGACTAACTTAATATAGCTGACTGTTAAATAAACCAATTTTTAACTTTTCTCCATGAATGATTGCGGGCATGAATGAATGAATTTTAACTTCAAGCTGTTTAAGATAATATATTTTCTTATAAGTCCAAAGCAAATAACGTACGTAGCACTGCGTACAAATCTTTATATAAATATAAATGCAAGCGTTTTTTGTTTTTGTTTTTGTTTTCGTTTTTTGTTTTTTATTTTTTTGGATAAGATTAGAGATATTAAAATTTCTGCTTAAATATGTTTTTATTATGAGTAGTTAATGATTTTAAAAAGATCTCGGAAAAAGAAAAAAAATATCTATAATATAGTAAAACCGATGAATAAGTTGAACATTTTACAGTTTCGCTTATATAACAAGTGTTGAATCATTACGTTTTTTGAGAAGGTTAGTTGCTGTAATAATAATAATTCTTATACATGTGCATTCTCACACATATACCATAGATAAGCAGACAAATTGATAGACAAGAGCATATATATAACTGAATAACTATGATAGCTGACAATTTTATAAATTGCAAAGACCAGAAGACAAGACTTTTCACTCAAGCAATGGACGTGAGCAGGAGCGTGCACATAAAGATCCATGCGTCTATACTCAAATAAACACCGCATAACCGAAATTTTACAAGCTCAGCACACGTTTCCAGTTTTTCATTGCTATTTAGTCCGTCTAGGAGGGCTGTGTACTAAAATCTATGTCGTCTCTTTCTTTTGAATATATTTCAAAGTTCTGTGATGTTTTTGACATAAAAGCCAATTAAATCAAATATAGCTTCATATGCTATAAAAAAAAGGCACGAAAGACAACATTTACACAAAAAAACAAGAAATATTCAAAAAATTGCCCTCAGAATCATGAAAAACATGAGAGTTTTAATTGAATGCAATATGAAAACTTGTTTCGTACTCGGTATGTATGTCATATGGATTCATTGTTGTAAATACACTAAAGAACACTTGCGTTTAATTGATTCGAATTCTCTGAAGACTCAATCAACAGGGAAAGTAAGACAAAAAAAAAAAAAAAAAGAAAACGCAACAGAAAACGATATAGAAAAAAGAAAAAAAAAAAAGAAAAGCTTGGACATAGAGGCAAATGGGAATACCACGTTCATCTTGTACGAACCTGGCATATTTGCCGTTCTGGGTCCAAAATTACGTTCATCTACATTGCCTGTTGCCTATTTTTATATTAATAATAATAAACAATAATTATTCGAACAACGTAAAAGCTTTGTAGATAAACAAACTAAGAATCTGTAAAGTGTCTAAGGAGAAGATAAGCTTACCATACTGTAGACAGGTGCAGGAAATCCCAATAACAATAATTAAGCTGTGGGAAAGTCAATATTAGAATTTCCCAATGTAATGTAATGCAAGGCGCTTACGGGAAATTCTTTTTTTTTTTTTT
>CCAG010010219.1:0-121203 GCA_001077435.1 Glossina morsitans morsitans
TAAAATTTTAAAAAAGTAAAGATTTCATACATAAAGTTTAATGCAAGCGGCCCGTACGTTACTCATCCCTGGTATAGTTTATTGCCATACCCAAATGGGCCTGCGGCTAATGCTAAGAATTTTTATTATACATTTCTTTTATCAATGCGTTTAGAGATTATATTAATACTGGAGGCAAAGTAATTCCTGAAGATGTAAAAATCTTAATTCGATAGATAAATCTTGTACCTTGTAGTTCGGCAGAGTGAAGAAATAGAATATTAATTGAAAATCTAGCAAATTTTTTATTTATAAAAATGAATAGCCCACCACAAGAACTATTTAAACCAGACGATTATGTAAAAACTTGGTTAAGGTCTCATCGTTGAGCGGATGACAACAAAACAAGGAAAATTCAACCACAAGATCCTGAACGTAATCCTATTTGGAATACTTTATAAAAACCATTATAATAATAATAATAAACATAAACATAGTAATAATAAACATTGCGAGGACGTTTCCGTCTCTTTCCGAGGCTGAGGTACCTCAGCGGCCCAGGGGTGGAAAATTGACGCAAGACATTTATTTTTGCAGGCACTTGGCTGTTCCTTTATTAGTTCATTATGTTATCTTCATTATATTAATTCATACCGATTAGCTCGAAAGCCTAACTCTGACTTATCGGCTCGAGAGCCCAACGACGACTGACTAAACTCAACTTCTCTATCCTTAACCTATACTTGCACTATTCTTATTCTATTCTATCCTATCTTAATCTATTCCTATTCTATCTTATGCTATCCCTAATCTATTCCTACGCTATTTCTATTCTATGCCTAATCTATTCTTATTTTAGCACTCCTCCCTCCCCAGAGACGGAGAGTCCCTGAGGCCAAAACGAGGGTACGACTTTCGGTCCTCACAACATATATATATATATATATACATATATAAATATATATACATATATACATATGCATATATATATACATACACATATACACAAATTGGGTTTCGTTATGACTTTCGTTTCCTTTCCTTTTTATGCTATATACAGGGCCGATCCTGGCGACGGGCGAAAATTGGGGGAAATCTCCCCCCCGTCGTCAAATTTGGAATATGAGACCGACACAGAGACACAGAGCGGCCGCCTACCCAGGATCGGCCCTGCCTATATAATTATATATACGCGTTCCGGTAAAAAAAAAAAATATCACAACACCACTGGATCTACCTATGTATGTAACTCAAACTTAGTGTAGTCAATTTATGAGTTGAATCGCTACTCGGAATCAATTCTCTTGCCATATAAAGATCTACTTTTTATCCCGCTTGCATTTTTCACATTCCTATAGTATGCAAAAGCACTATTTTTTAGGCTGGCTGTTTTATGTAGAGTGCTCGTAAATACGGTCGAATGCCATTAATTCTTAATAGCGTTCGTTTTTGGGATAAAACACATTATTTTAGAAAAATTTCAGCAAAATGTCTCTGAAATATACGAATGCATGCAATATTTAGATGGGTTTAAAGTAGACCCGTTATCGACCGGTTTAGAATAACTTTTCCAAATCAACTTAATACTAATTGTTCGTCTATATATTGGCTGTTTGTCTACGCTTTCTTACGCTTCAAAATGTTTTAGTCAAACGTTGGGCCTCATTGAATACGGAATGAAATATTTTGAAAAAGTCATCGCATGAAAAAAATTTGATTTAAAAATTGACGAAAAATAATATATTTTTGACATCGTAGATGCGTATGGAAAACTTGATTGACAGCGATATTTTGAAACCAATCCTATTTAATCCAATTGTTTTATGTGGCGAGAAAATTTAAATTTTGCTATTTATTATTATTATGATTATTAATTTAGCGAAAGAAATAAATTCTAAGAGCACTAGCTAGCATCTAAGGCTAACGATTTTGTTAAAACTCTATCGCACTTGAAATTTGAACCTACGAGTTGCTAGTCGAGATTCTAATTCTATTTAGTAATGAAAATTTGTCTGGAATGGAGATTTGATATATAAGTGAAGTGTGCCAAAATTGCATTGTATTTGACTACTTTTCAGACTGACACACACTCGTTATAAATTAAGTCTTTACATGGCAACAAGGTATAGAAATCGTCTTTTTAGGCCCAGGATAGATGAAAAATTTTATTAGGCAAACTACTTTAGCATATTTTAAAAGCGTTTAACTTGCTTTAATTAAAGCTGCAAGCCCACGTGTACAGTTTTAAGAACGAATATATAAATACCATGCGTAAAATTTATCTTTTTTTGTTGCTTTATTGTGTTCCTTATTGCTGATGAGAAATACTTGGACCGAAAGTTTATTCATAGCAAAATATAAGAAAAACAAGTAGGAAATTGAAGCATCATGCGCTCTCTTCGGTGAACTCACTCCCCCCGCCTTCTAATAGATTTCACACTTTAATCTATTTAAGGAACGTATATTATGTGTCGTTTCCTCTCTCCCTCGATAATTCCGAATGAAAACAAGGAGATTGTATTTCTTCCTTTACCTGGACGTCTGCTACACACTACGCGGCAGGTATGTTTTATGAAGCAACAATAGTTGGCGGGAGAAATTTATTTGTTTTTGGAAGTCAAGTGAAAAGTTTACCGTAGTAAACTGAAGGTTTACAAATTATTCTCTCACTTTAGCTTTCTTTTTTCTTTTCTGAACTCGAAAAATCTTCGCTGTCAACTCCACTATCCCCACAATACCGCATAAAGTTGCTGCGTACTTTACCAAGAGATATAATACTTTGACCCAAAAGTAAGCGAAGTAAGCGCCTGCGAGGCCGATTAGTCACTATGTTGATTGTTCACCTACAGTCTTAGTTAATCTTAAAGATCAATATCTTGGGAAAAATTTGTATTCTTGCATTTATATGTTGCATCATTTATTCGGTGGCATATGTGCGTTTGTATAATTAGGGTAAAGTTTATTTATCTTGACTTTGATGTGCATTCAGATTGACTTAATCTTATTCGCAGATTTGAATGTATAGCAGCGGACTCTAAAAAATAGAGAAAAACCGAAAATTTTCGTTTTGATTTCTTCGGTCTTCAAAGATGATCTTAATTTCCCCTTCTTTTTCTTCTTCTTTCATTTTCCACAATAATTTTGTAAGTAAGTAAAAGCCACATTGATAACTCGTCATTAGTTTGCATGAATGCGTAGAGATCTCATTTCAGTTTATTTCTCAAACGAAACCTGTCCACTCTAAATTATTTCCCCATGATTCCCATTCTTCGCAATATAAGTAGCATGTATCGAATACCAAGGCAGTGTCCGCCCATTCAACTTTCCGTGCGGTAGAGTCTACTTTGGTCATAGCTAAAGTGAATGCTCAATTGTTAAAGGCATAACACTTACCGGAGGAACACGTGCACGCTAGTCCGTGGCCATTCCTTATGTTTTTCTCTTTCCTCACTACTTTCACACCGTCATGGTGTAACATGAATAGGAAACATTCACTGAATGACGATGGGCCATACTACAAAAAATATTGTGAGTACTTTCGTCTTAATGTTCTCATCATATATTCACTACACTTTCAATCAGTTCTTTATGGGTCCTCTGAATTATATGCGCGTTTGTGACATTCAAAAATGTTTTTCACACGGGCTTCATATTCTCGTATCGAAATTACTGCACGTTATATGTAATGTTTTGTTTATGTCACGAAGTCCCGAGAAAGACAATCTCCATTGACGGGGACTTCGCTATCCTGAAGTACCGCAATAGCAAATGGGTGTGGGCCAAATTCTCGTTTAGCGGTTTACGTCGAGGCCTATCTAAGCATCTCTTAGATAGCTCCCCGCGAAACTTTGGGGCAACCGCAGCCACCACGAATACTCCCCGAACGGCCGTACCCAAGCAGTCAGGCAAGAAGGCATTCGTCCGGCGTTTCAATGGGTAGCATGCATCTTCCTGTCGGAGCAATCCGACTTTGGGCAACCTGACCCCCGTGAACACTCTTTAACTTCTTGGTTTATCATTCAAGCAAGAACTTACACCAAGCTATACAGTTTTGGGTGGTCTCATACTGCACGCATATAGCACTTGGCTTTGGACTATTCACACGTCCCGGGAAGCCGATCCATTCACTATCCTTTCTCAAGGAAAATAATGCTTCCAAGGATGTCATCGCACAGCACACACACACAGCTGTGTCCCAGCCCTTTTGATATCGCTGGTCATCATCATTAGATGACCTCCACCAAGGGAACCAAATATGGAAAGAAATGCTCTTTTTCAAATTAGAAAAGGGAGCCCCTCCCGATTAGGTCGGTTCCGCTACCAAAGAGAAAAACCTGTTGCCAGGTTATAGATAGTAAGCCTTAAACTTTTCTTTGCCATTGACTGTGCGACTCTCAAGCAAGAGGGTCATAATTCAGCAGTCAATGTTTTATAGGGAGCACCACGAAGAGGTGAAGGTTTCGGCACATCTATGAGTAAACCAAGGATCCTATAATTTCGCTCCCCAGGAAATGACCTATGATATTGGTACGAAACTCTTTTTTTGATACGGTTCGTATCACTATAATGCGGTAATTCGCTTTTCCGCTAATCTTCAGCCGTCTGCTGCACGACGCGCCACGAATTTGCACTAGCTTTTCCTATTTCTTTGTTAATTTTTGTTATCGGTCGGCAGCGGCATGACGCCTGGAATTTGCACCTGGTTTTTCCCTCCTTCGGAAATTTATTTTCTGTAAAAATCAATTAGTTGGAATGAGTTGTATTTGGGATTTCGGTAACAATGTAAGGAGTAGGAGGAGAAACGCTAAAGAAATGCTGGTTTAGAATTTTAATAGCAATGAACTGCAACTCGAAGAGACTTGAAGATATTTGTAAAATGCAAGGATCTGCATACGCTAGTGTCATTATTTCGGTAGTACCGTATAGATGTCTGATGTTTTTTAGAATTACAATCATGAAATTTACTTTGTAAATCCCGGATTCCTTACTGGGTAGTAATAGTGGAAAAGTCCAGCTAAAACTGTTTTGCGGATGTAAATGGAAAAAATGATATGCTTTCTGGCAGACACAAAACAACTCAATATATGGCCGGAACTCAACTCAATATTGATTAAAAGGATCAAAATGTTGAAAGTCAAGTTTGACAAGCGACAGGCCTACCATGCAGGAAGATACTATATACTTATCATACACTTGTTTGTAATTTTCTTTGTAATTAAAGCAAGAAAATCAAGTTCGTCACAGTTGAATGCTTCCATTTCAACTTAGTAAGATTGAGCACAGCATGTGGACATTAGAAATAAAAAGAAAACAAAAGAAAGAAGGACAACAAACTTGGTTTAAGGTGATTGAAGAGATTTACTACTTATATTATGTGTATATATTTGTGCCTACTAAGGATGCAAAGAGAACGAAAGAATTGATAAAATTATTTTTTAATTTTTGTCAAGGGCATATGAAGTCCTATAGTAGAAAACGTTTGGAATGTCCACAAATGCATTAACATTTGTATTCAAATAATATTTAAAGAAGGCTATAAAGTTATTAATACAGTTTTCCTGCCTCTCCGCAAGTGCAAAACAAATAAAATACAACATACATAACATCGACACACATACAGAGAGTAAAAGAAAATGTTTCTAATATTTCACTAAACATCTTTATGTTGGGTTCTTCATTTTCTTATTTCAAGTTTTTAAATAACGGTATCGTTACTTTGCTGACTACATCGGAAAGTTAATGTTCTTGATGTCAGCAATAGACAATTTATTGTAAAAAAATTGTTCACATTAACTGAGAAAAGATGAAACGGAAAAATTCTTAAACAATTTTGCCACCTCTTGCGTTCCAATATATATATGCGTGTGTGTGTGTGCGTGTGTGTGTGTGTGTGTGTGTGTGTGTGTGTGTGTGTGTGTGTGTGTGTGTGTGTGTGTGTGTGCGTGTGTGTGTGTGTGTGTGTGTGTGTGTGTGTACTTGTATGTAAGTGACAAGTATCATTACTAACAATTTCAGTTATTGTGCTTTATAAAACCTAAAAATATGCACTGAAAAATGCTTACAATTTACTTTTCTTACATAACACTTTTTACATCCATAGAGAAAATTGTATTCACTGATTGTTAGGCACGAACAAATTATGTGTCCTTTCATTAAAGAAACAACAGCAACAACAACAAATAAGAAGCATAGGAAAAATTTTGAAATTTGTTCTCTGCCTTTGTTTTGCATTATTTCATACTGACAGCTTATGTATGCTAATGTGAAAGCCTCCTCGATGCGGAGAGAAAAATTACAACAATTTCAGATAAGACGTAACAAATAAAATAAAGCAAGTAAAATGTGGCTCATCATTAAATATCCGACTTTTCAAAAGAAGGCGTTTTATGGGAAGTAATCGAAAAAGGCGTCGAATCCGAAGCATTTGCAATAGTATTCGACCTTTGACCAAAACACATCAATGTACTAAATTTAATCAAAATATTTCAAAAATTGCGATTTGTAGATTGAATAAAAGAAACCATAACAGACGGACAGACTCACGGACAGACAAGCTCAGATGGATTTAGAAGATAAAAGATGTGTCTGTCTCAATTTTACTAAACGTTGCATACATTTGCAGAAACTTATTATGGTGGTGCAGGGTACAATAATTACAGACATTATAGTCGAATGAGGCAGCGATTAAAACTTTAAGCCACATTTCCTCATACATTTTTTGATTTATTTTCGCAATAAAATAACAGAAATTATACCTGATTTCGTCTTTTTCATTACAGCCCCTATAAGGGATGCACCCCAAAACGTGAACTGCCATGAATCATATTCAGTGAGTTACGTCTTCTACTCAATGAATTTATTATCTTGATATAATGTCGTCATAAACTGGACTTTTTTTGGCATATAAAGGCTTAGTTTTAATGAGAATCCTTGTGGGATTTATTTATGTACTTTTTATTTGCTCACACATCAAACCCAAGCAAAATAAATTATCAGTCGAATTCCTA
This sequence comes from Glossina morsitans morsitans, assembly GCA_001077435.1. Lineage (NCBI taxonomy): Eukaryota > Metazoa > Arthropoda > Insecta > Diptera > Glossinidae > Glossina > Glossina morsitans. Next base: position 6,987 of record CCAG010010219.1, read on the forward strand.
GAAGTAAATCTTATACTAATACTCAGAAGTAGTAAATCTTATACTAATTGATATTAAAAACTAGTATAAAGTATGTAAGGAGATGTAAGGAAAAGAAAAAAAATCATGTACACAGCTAGCACAGAGGCATACCAACAACCGGTGCAGATCCAAGTTGCAAGTGAACCCCTAAACCATTGCAAACATACAATAGCTTCGCAACCGATAACAGTAAACAACACAAGTTACTTTTTGAATCATAATGAGATTTTAAGATTGCAAGTTAGCTTAAATGCGACGTCAGCAAATCGCGCGTATTAGGCAAAGTGGTTTTGATAGACTTTAAAGAGTCGGATATTGAGATTAAGTGGTAGACGTCGTTTAGGTTTCTGCAAACAACTTTAAATGGATTAAATAGCTCGTAATTATATTTACTTTAATTTAGCTTAATGAACGTTAAGTGTCTAGAGAAGCAGTTAGGGACATTAGAACTTATCTCACCAAGTAATGTGGGCGAACCAATAGTACCATTAATAACCTTAATAAAGAAGGAGACATCAAGAATAAAACTAAATTTGTCAAGAGACAGTAAGGTTAACCGAAGCAGTGTATTTTCATAAAGAGGCAAAGAGACAAGTGAGTCCTAACCTAAATTCTTATGGGCAAACAGGAAGAATCGCTTTTGATCGAATCGAACTGAATTTACATAACACCTATTGGCCTATTGGAGACCACACAACAGAGCCATACTCAAGTATTGGTCTAACTAAGCACATGAATAGGCTTTTTGTAATGTAAGGATGAACAAGCTCTTAATGAAACCTAGCGTGAACCTAGCTTTACTCAAGGAAAGCTCAATGTGCAAATTAAGACGTAATCTTGTCGAACAGAATCCCTAAATCGATGAACGAATTAACATTTTCCAAGTTGCGGGAGTCAATGCAATAAATACTCTTCTTAAGAAAGAAAGCCTCGCGCATTTTTTTATATTTAATTTCATAAAATTTAACGAGCATTATGCAACCAAATTATTTAAGGCAATTTGAAGCTGATACGATTGGGATTCGAAGGAGAAGGAAGAAAACAGTTTAACATCATCAGCGTACATTAAGATCTGATAGGATTTAATCACCGAGGGGAGATCATTCATGTATAAATGAAATGAAAGTGATGCTAAGTGGCTGGCTTGAGAGACGCCAAATGTCACGGCAAATTCATCGGAGGCGATGAAGTTAAACAGAATCCTGAATAATCCGTTATACAGATAAAAGCTTATCTATTTCACTAACTGGAAAGGAAAGCCAGAGGTATAGAGTTTGAAGATCACTACGTTATGGTTAACTAAGTTAAACGCTTTGCTAAAATCAGATGTGAGATAATAAAACATAGACTGACGTGTTTTAATCTAAGTACAGTTAATTTTCATGTACTATTCAAAGTTAAACTTTTTTTGCTATATAAGGGCTTATCCTTCGTAGAAACGGTTGCATCACGTAGAGAGAGTTCAAAATAGGGAATTTGTTACTTGGGAAAAGTCAATTAGTTAGCATTAACTCGATTTGGGATTTTCGTAACAATATTATTATTTAGCGATTCAAGATACAAGAAATTTTCAAAGTGAAAAATATTCTTCATTTAATAACTTCTTCAAGATAAGTCGTCATTTGCCCACGCGTCCTATATTTTTCATGTTAATCTGCAATGCCTAAATACTATTACATAGCGATCTTTGGCGAAAAATTTTGAAAATTTCCAAAACTTTTCATATAACAAGTTTTTTTTTGTAAAATACGGTATTATACGGGTTACGGTCGTAAAAACGGTCGTCCAATCCAATCCATTTTCAATATAAAATTACATGAACCGATTTAAAGTGTGCAAAATTCCAGATGAATCGCATCTAAAGTTTGTTCGCCCATTAATTATTAGACAAGCGAATGCAAATAATTCAAAGTTCGTTCAGAAAAGAAAGCTAAAACAATGATTGAACCAAAAAAAAGAAAAAACACCCAAAACAAGTAGAAAAATATTATGCATTTTATAATGAATCCGACTGAATATGTAGCCACCATTATACAAATAATATCTTTTTAAATGACGACATTTCAGCTCAAAGTTTTTATAAATAATTTGCAATATCTTTACGATGACGTGCACTTGCAAAGCAGATTTGCTCTACTGATTCAATCTTCGCGTATTAAACAACAATGGGCGAGGCATTAAATGAATAATTTAAAAAAATTAACAATAAAAATGAAGTTCATACATGGCGGCAATATCCTAAATAGAATCAATTCAATTTGACTTCTTTTCAATACTCGTGCACAGCAGAATATGCGCAATTGAATGTATATTTAAACATATGGTGCAACTTAATTGATAATATTTCGATATTGCTTTTGTTTACTTGCTGCACCGTGAGAGAATGGAAGTTTGCTAGCTTTGCTTTCACAATTGTAACGTCAAGAAGTTATATTTACGTATGTATGCTGTGAGGGAGAGAAGTGATGATCTTGTGAATGGAGAAAGAGAAGAGTAGGAAAAAGAGTGTGAAAGGGAGAAGAGATGCAGTGCGTGAGGTCCGCGAGACGTCTGATACACAAATATATTGTTTTCTCGAGTTTAACCGGGAGACCGGTAGGGAAAGAAGCACAGTGTGAGTGTCACGTTGAATTAAGGTTTCTCTGGGATTTTGTTAACTAATCACTTGGCTAAGGGGAACATGAAATAAAATTACGTGAGAATTGTTTCTACGCACGGCAGGAGATAGGTAAGAGAGTCTAAGAAGTTGGCATATTTGATCCGGAAAAAAGTAGGTGGTCTCGTAGGTGAACCCTGGCGATCGGCGAGCTTTGCCCGGCACTAGGAAAGAGTGCTACAATACATACTACATATATATTGCATTCATCATCTGTGTAATAGTCTAAGTATACTTTGATGTCCCCGTCTGATCGTTCTCATGATCGAATCTGCTTGCAATCTTTTGCTAATGAAAATTACAACATATTTCCCATAGTTGTTTCAAAATTTAAGACAATAAGGGTTTTTTAGCTTGACATGATGGCAGTAGAAGATGAAACTCAAATTTTTTTGGATTCACAGAGTGGACAAAAGTAAACGAATGTAAATTTTGCTTTTAACGTCAATAATATAATATATCCTGTAATTAGTCTGTTGAAATGACGAACTTGTGTTTGCATTTATATGATTGTATGTATGTGTCCTTTTCATCTTTTCTGGTGCGCAATTTTCTCTCTCACAATTCAACTGTTAATGTTTCTGCAATAATTCCAATCAATGTCATTGTTTTGCGTGGACTATAACCACACTAAAGACATGATAGTAACGACAGTGCTCTCTAATATTTAATTGCTTCAAAAAAAAAGCATATATGTTTTCAAAAAACGACATACGACATACATTTACTGTAAATCGAGGCATTTTAAATACGTTAACAATGCTCGTAGTTCTAGTGTGAACATCTCGACGACACGAGAAAACATATATTGAAAACTTCTTAATATATCTCGAAACTTGCGACTTGTAAGTTCAGCACATGCTTAAGTGGTTTCGAAAAATGATTTGCGTGCAATTGACGTAATGAAAATTGAGTCTAACTTGAATGCTTCGATGTTTTGCACACATCCTTACAAGTTTGTTATATCCTTATTACCCGTGAGGCAGAGTAGATTTGCACACGTATGTCGAATTTACATAAAGCCTTACAGCGGATACGATCAGATCGATCGAGCATATACATATGAATGCATTCTTGGTTTTAATCTAAATTCACGTTCGATTACATCGATATAGAAATCATATATAGAGCAACAAACACCACCACCATCGCTATTGTTTCGTCCAATACGGAAATATATACTTTACGCATATTAATTAGGATATACCTGCCGTTCAATTCTATTTTTCGAAAAAAATAAAACTTAGTTCACATGTTTTTTTTTTCTCGTTAAAAGTTTTCCTCTCAAAAATAGTTTTCAGTTTGACTAAATTTTTCGTGTTAAAAACATCTATTTTTTATTTATTAAAGCTTGCTTGCCTAAAGCCGCATGGGTCTTACTGAGTGGTACTAATCTCTGGAAAAAATCATAACAGCCATGTTTTGACAAAGATTGCTTTAAATATTCGTACACGTTTTTCATTTCTCCGCCTTTAGAAAAATATCTACGTATTGAAGGTAATTTCTTAAATCTGGTAGATCAACTCATAGTAGATTCTGTGGTAATCAAATTTTTTATCTTTAGCGCTTCATGGATTCGACGAAATGCGCAATTGCTTTTCACAGAGCAAAGTTTGCCTGAATATGGTCTGTTTTGTGGGCCATGTCTTGCGTCGAGTGCCGGCATGTGCCAGATTTCAATATTCCGTGCAATTTTAATTATTTTGATGACGCCTAAAAATAGGTGCAGAGATTTAGTACCGTTGTTTTCTTTTTTCTATCAACTTTTATCTTGGGCAACTAACATCTTGCTATAAATCCTGCAGAAAAAAAAAGGTATGTTTTGAAAATACGTTCGCTCTCAGAACAAATAAAGTTTAATTACTTTTCTTTTCTCTTGCATTTAACAGGCAGAACACTTCCATTTCAAACTGCCAACTGAGTCTTCCGTATAAAAAACAACAAAAAAAAAAATAATAATAAACGTATACATACATATCTACTCTTCATTTAACTAAACAAGTTTTCTTTCGAATAACACCAAGCTTTCTAAGTTAGAATCATCTAATAATCGTTAAATGAATGATAAGCCGATAAAGGAAGAAGGAGAGTATAGTGTTGTTGCATTAAGTGTGCCTTTTAGTGAGTTGAATAACTTTCCAAGCATTTCCATATATAATGAAATGCACTTTAAAAGTTCCTAAAACTCAATTAGGATTAGTTTATATATGTATTGTAATTGTTTAACTGGTATATACTTGGGAAGCGCGTGTAGTCATTTATTAGGGAAGTCCTCTAAAATCTATTGTATACGATGCTTTGTTTTTTTATGTTTGTATATATTACGAGATCAATGAACTCGTTTGTGCACTTTGGTTTAGTATGCAAATAATTTGAGGCGAATCAGCGTAGGTCAGGACACAACATATATAAGTGCTTCGATGTGCATTCAACTACCAGACTTTGCTTGTGTGAAGTAGTATGAAATATATGCGATAAGATTCTGTTTGAGAGTCGGTTTGTGATTCGAGAAATGCCCGCAACAAAATGTCGAATAGAGGAGTCAAACAAAAAGTTTAGCTAATCGAAAGCAGACTACTCTTCAAAGTGCTTTTAAACGAAAGGATAAAATTCATATATGAGTCAATATGCTTGAAAATTCGAAACAATATTCTTAAGTGCTACACTATCCTGATCTTAAAGGAAGCCACCTCTATAAAAGTCAGTGTTAGGATGGAAGAAAAGGTAAATTGAATGATTTATTAAGCATGTAACTCAAAAGTATTGTTAAAAGCATGAAAAAAGAACAACAACAAAATAAATCAATCTCCAGGTATATAATGGAATGGATATCAATGGATATCAAAAAAGTTCATTTTAGAGGTGATCGGCACGTACCGAAATAAAAAAAGCAATATTTTATGAACAAATAATCTACCGCGACAATCTCTTACGTATTTAACTACAACAAAACACAAAATTGTTAAAAGTCACAATGAAAATTTTTGGATTTATCCTGTTTGCTGTTTGCTGTTTTTTGAATGGTTTAGGTTTTGCAATCAGTTGAACGGAAGCCTTACTTTCTTTGTTTGGAATTCGAAGGCCATGAAAATATTCTGTCACATTTAGAGAATGTTTGTCATTCTTTTTCTTCGAAAATTTTCGCTGCATCTATCAAAGACAGAAGGGCACGTTTTACATGTTATGTGTGCGTGTGTGGGAAACAGCTACAAAATGTATAACTAATCAGCCGAAATCATAATTAACATAAAAATCTTTATTACAGAAATTTTATTTTTTTGCCAGAGTCCCCGAGTATTTTGGCGTATTGCGTTGTTTATTTGGCGCAGGTAGGTCTTTTCACTATCTTTGGAGAAGAGCTCGAAATTTCTAATAAACTTCTTTACGAGTTTTCTAGAACTTTCCCACTATCTATTAAGCCAATAGAAAAAAATTTTGCTTTCTAAAAAATCTACAGTGGTGTTCCGCTTTAAGTATTCTCTTCCACTATAAAGTCTGATATGAGTTTCGAAGCTATTGAAACGAAATTTACTCATTTTTATAGGATGTGAATAAAAGAAAGAAGAAGATTTCCTAGAACTAACAATAAAAATTCGAAATTCTTCAGCGAAAAGTATTGAATTGATACAAAATGGAAAGCGCTTCCATTGATAGAATTACCATCAGAATACGTACTTCTACATGGTAGTCTTGTATTGTGATGAGAGATACGAGATGATGACGTTAAAATTTGGAATTTATTCGCAATCCAGGTTATTAATGGTTTTACAATGGGATACATACATGCGCTTGCCTGTGGTGGATTGTGGTGGCTGTGTTCGGTTGCAGTTTCCAAAATACATACAATATATGCATGTATTGCTATGTATGCACTCTCATGTCATTCACACACGCTGGTATTTCAAAGTGAGTACTTAGGTTAAAATATCAGCATATACGGCCACACAATTTATTTGTAATACGAGAACAATAGTTCGACATGCCCGCACAAATCTGCACATGTACAAATAGTTAGAAGGAAAGAGTTACATTTATTTACATGGAAAATAAATTTTTCATCTGACATTTTGTAATTTAAAATTAATTGCGTAGAATTTCTTCATATTGCTATGTCGTTGTTAAACGTTAATCGTTTCTTCGATTGGTGTTTAGTTTAAAATAAATGGGAAAGTTTTTTGAAAAAAATTAAAAAGCAAATATTCTGGTTTGTCTGTTAACAAATAATGAAACTATTGGGTTGAAAGTAAAAGAGATTGTTTGCGTTTTCTCTATTCCCGTTATAATCGTATGTATTAGTTGTATGGCAAGGTAGGAGATTCATTGAAATCTTTATAATACCTTCACTTAAAATAATGCCAAAAATTCCATCGATTATGATTATTTTTACTCTGTAGTTTTGACATATACCTGCACTAAACTTCACATCGATTCTGACTATATAATATTCAAAAATGTGTGTAGAGTGTGTCTTTGCCGAAAAATATAACTTTGCTTATCACCAATAACAGATTACGAGTACATATTAGTTTAGTCCGTTTTCTAGGATAGAGTGTAAGTAGTACTACGAGATACTGAATCAGACTATGACTTCATCATTTGAAAGCGTTCTCTATAAGCTATACGCAACTATGCAAGATATCTAACTAAAATTTTGGAGCTTTGAGCAGGTGTAAATCTGTCCCATTTGCGGGAAACTGTACTTTTGCCGCTTAATTTGAAACATAGCGTTGCTGAATTCGTACGAGCGATTGACGGTGGGTGCGTGACGATATCTTAAGCCCAAATAGCCGGGATTCAGAGTAGGAGATTAACATCGATGATAAAGTTGAATATTCATCGCAACCATAATTGATTTTCTTATCCCGAGTGTGAGCATCTCTAAGATGTCCTACCAACGATAATTGATGTAAATAATGCAACAAAATTTAATTAAAAAATGTTTCCACCCTCTTCGCCGTTATCAGCTTACGTTACTCTTTCCGATTAGCATGGATTTCAATATATGGTTTATTGTTTGCCGGAACGGTGCTTCGATCTTCAAGTATAAGTCCGTTTGGGCATAGCCTCAAAGGACGACATATTTTTTTGAGATGGAATTCGAAAATTGATGCGAGGTGGGAAAAACTAATTGCCAACGACGGACAATACTTTGATTAATCTGGTAATTCGTTTTGTTCTAAATGCATTATAGACCATAAGGAAATGAAACGAACCTCAGTTACACTCCCAATACAATCAGGTCTTACTTTTAACTGGTAATAAATAAGATGCCGGCTCACAATGCAAGCAAAAGATTCGATTCGGGACGCTCTGATGATAATAAAGAACAATTGATCATCTGTCGTTTTGACGCTTTAAAGAACTTACAAAGTTTTTATTACGCGTTCTTGTCGGTTGATTTGTTTCAGTATCTGTGCCATTGATTTGAATATTTTATCGACCGCCTACTTGATTTTTTGTCCACCTTTTTGTCTTTCGCCGTCGCATGCAATATTTCGGCATGTCGGTCCATCTGTCTAATATCTGTCTTCTTATTCTTATGTCCAACACACCTGTCGCACACACACAATTTCCGCGATATTTGAATACTATTATTTGGTACATTCCCATGCTCTGGCCCAAGCCGAAGGTTTTTGAATGTGGATTGAAAGGACTTGTCTTTGCTTTGATAGCACTAAAGTGTTCGTGAAAAAGTTGTTATGCGCAATAAAGTTTCGGCTTATAATATTACTTAAAGCAAATCGGTAAGTGAATTTGAAGGGCGTGATATCATTTTTTGAACCTCCTTCCATATAAACGCAGTTAGCAAAAGTAAGGCTTTACTTAGATTTACGTTTTTTCCATTTTTCGTATTTTATGATGGAAATTCGCTCAGAGTAATGATTTGATTTTAAAATTTCCTGTTCTAGATGTGAGCGATGTTGTTTAAGTTTTTAGGTCGATGCTCATAAAAAAAGGTGCTCGTGAAAAGTAAACCCTTATTATAGGAGAACTAGTTCTAATTTGTAATAGATTTTGACGAAAACAGATGAAGAATAATGAATTATAGATACATTAAACTTATTACGTTTCGTTCGCTGTCATATAACTGGTAACTATTTTGTTGGTAGTTAATAACGAAAATATGGAAAGAATTGTTTTAGGCAAAGTGCTGTAAATTATTTAAAGATTGGTTTTTCTCGATTAATTTTTTAGTTTTCTTTATCGTTATACATACTTATGATCAAACGTTTTACCAATTTATTGGAAGACAGTGTGTGTGTGTGTGTGAATGTAATGAAAAAAAATTAAAGAGAAAATGAATAGTTCGTAAAGCTCACTAAACGATTTATTAAAAGTGGAACATTTACGGTCCTTCGCCCGAGCACAGAAAATTATATTGTTTTTCTTACGTCTTCCGTAAATCCTTTTCCGGTGCTCGTACTGCTTTAATAATGCAAATGTAAGTGGATTGTGCAAAAAAATCAGTACACACAGTCGAACATAAAGCACTGCAATTAAATGAAGACATTAAAAATGAAATAAAATAAAAATTGTGATAATCAAATGTGAGTTGATATGTGTGCGAAAAAATCCCGCTTCTAAATATATTTGTTGCTAAAACCGGCTTTTTTGCAATATTACATGAATATCTAGCAAGATGTTGCCCGCGTCAAAGTTGCGACTAGCGATTTGCTTACACACAAACATTATATTCAATTTTCTATATTTGTTATGTGGTATGTCAAAATGATTGTCTACTACTTTCTGCCAATTTCGTTCAGTTCCCGGGTGCAGTAACCTGTCGTGGCTTTAATAAATAAAATGCAGCAAATTTTTTGTCTCATTTTCTGGTTTCGATTACAGAATTAAAAATCCACTTTTACAGTGGTTATTACAGCTATTATTGGTGTACATGGATGCATAAGTAACGAAAGAGCAAATAGTTTTATAAGATTTACCTGAAATTGTTATTACAACTGAATATACATACAAATTCTCCTTATCTGGCTGGGCTGAAATTCAATAAAAACGCCAACGTTCATTTACGTATATTTGTATGTATGTATGGATAGGTGATTGGCTGTGACTTTTTTTTATTTACCACCGTTTTCGGTTCATTCAAGTGCAAGTTTTATGGACATTATTGTAATATTATTATTTTTAGCTTAAAAGCTTTCGTGTCTTAACTTATTAAATAATAATGTAATTCATTATAAAGTTTGATCCACACACACACACACACACACAGAATCACAGAACAATTAAAATTCTTACTTTTATCTATGTTAATATTCGATCTTTACTTCGTTAAGTGTTGATAAAATTGAAAATAGATAAATTTGTAGCTATGTTTTTCTATGCCTTCACTGATCCCAGTGTAATGATGCAGTAGTCTTCAAACTTGCTATACTAAGTTTCTTTTCCAATTTTTATACCCAACACTGTAAGGTGGGGGTATACTTGTTTTGTATTTTTCCATAATGTATGTAACACCCGAAAGGAAGCTTCAGAGCCCCTATAAACTATATATATTCTTGATCAACTTGAAATTCTGAATTAATTTAGTCATGTCTGTCCGTCTATGTGGTCTTTGTTTTTAGCATTTATTTGGTAGCAAAAAAGCATATATCGACTTCAAATGTGTTAGAAACATTGGAAGTTTTACCAAATAGGTTGGTATTGAAAATCGGCTGGATTGGTTAGAGCAGAAGCTTGCAGTGGAGCACAAATTCCACGCAACTCCATTTTCCTTAACAAAAATATGTGGGTTTGCGCTCGTTACTCAGAAATTATAAAAGTTAGTGAAACTTTCCATATTTACTTTACGTTCGAAGATTTCTGGTCTTTATGTCCAAAAATGGAAAAAGCGGCCATTCCCATACAAAGTTGCAAGTGTAACTTTAAATTATCTTTTTTTCACTTTTTTTTACTAAAACTATTTTATAGATTCCTAAAATGAAGGTGTATTGATATTGTATATGGTAAGGGTGTAGAGAATTTAAGGGGACGCCCCCGGCACTCAGAAGAACCTAAGGGAGAGAGAAAAGGTAGATTATTATTATATTACTCGATTGTGGATAATCTTCAGAATCGATTTATTTTTATTTTTAGTTTTAGTTTTATTGTGGAAAGAGCAAATTTATATAGATTTTTTACATACTTACCTTAAGAATAATACAAATTTATTAAATCTTGTCCCATCATAAATATAAGAAAAGAATCTACAAGTAAAAAATCTACAAATAAAAACCTTCAACTAAAGTCAAGTATTAAAGTGTGACGCGTGAATGTATTTTAATACAGGGCTCAAGGAAGTTGTGCTATAAGAATGCTGTTATGTAAATGACAATTAACTATACTTTTTTTTTTTTTTTTTGATTAAATTTCCTGTAAGTACAGGGTCTCCATTTATTATTTCGTACAACAATTTTGGCAGAAGAATTCCTCGTGACAATAGTAAAAACAATAACAAGCAAGCAAGAAAATTAAATTCCGCCACAATCAAATTCTTCATATCTGATACTGTATAATACTCTATAATATTGAGTGAACACGTGCCCATAACTTTTGTACATGCACTGTAACATCCCGTAACCCGTAGAATATACGGGAAATAGTTTTATCGTTGCTTCTCATGTAGTTTATGAATAATGAGCAAAATAAATTAATTTTGTTTTTTTTTTTTTTTGTTTTTTAAAACAAATATATTTTCAATTTACATTGTACGCTTAGACCATTGTCGATTTAGACCATTTTTAATACCAACGTGCATGCAAGAACTTGTAATGGTTTTGCTAAACTTACAACCGATGTATTTAGAAGAACGTTTACCAAAGATATTGCATAGGCGGACATACGGATATGCCTACAATAATTTAGAATTTGACTCTCATCATAAGTGTATGTGTGTGTGAAGCTTCTGGACATTGCAAACTTCCTCTCTTCGCCCCTCGGTGTTGAATATAAAATAGTGTCCTGCCAACGGTCAAACCTATTTGGTAAGCATTTTGGCACTTTTGCACTTGGGATTGAGAGAGAATTAGTGCAGTTTTAACTTGTTCATTGAGAATATTATGTAACGTGAAAAGGTCCATCAATCCTCGCTTCCACGAATGGAAAATTGATATTTGGCCTGTTCAGGTATATTCATAACATTGCCATGTTCCGACAGCTGCAAATAATAGAAATCGTTAATAACAAGAGCGTCCTGACTAGGAACTTTAATAAATTAGAGGGATTCATTTGCCTTTCTTCTCACTCGTCATATGCTTGCAACGGAAGTCGGTAGTTTTCAATTTGTGTACTTTTGAAGGCATAATACCTTCAGAAGTTAAACAGACGGTTTAATATATTTGCTCACTTCATTCGCAATGGGTTTATAAAGATACTGAACCCTTTTAGATATGTTTAGATGTCTGTTTGAAATCAGTTATGAATGTTTATGTTTAATCGACACTGACCGGTCTTGATGCAAGGATGAACGGTACGACCTATTTTGAAACTGTTATCCATCATATGAAAACCAATTTTGCGCAAAATTTAAACGGGATGGCACAGTTGATTAGATCCCCTCTCCATATAAATGGTCTTTCGTTTTTTTTTTTTATGAAATGTGGATGTCATATGTGTGTGTATGTCATATAAAAAACCCTCGTAAAAAATAAATCTAATTTATTATATATATTGTGACGGAGAAAAGTGAAAAATTTAATACGGCGAAGTAGTATAGGGTTATAGTTGCTTGTTATTATGTTTTAAATTAGAAGCGCTCTAAAAGATTTCAAAGTGCAAACTTTTAATAGCTTCTCTTCTTCTTTTCCCATCTATTATTAATATAGTAATGAAAGGTAATAAAAAGCTTTGTTCATCTACAGATAGAACATATTTGCACTAAATCATATTCGAGTGCCAAAGTTTTAAGTGAACAACTGAAAAGGTTCTGTTAGAAAAATGAAATAGAAGGACAAGTAAAATTTGCGGTTCATTTATCCGATAATTACCTTTTGTCATTACTACATTAACTATATGAAAATTGGGCTATTTTTCGCATGGGCTTCAAGTTTTTGTCTTTTTCCTCTCACTAAGAATATATTTCGTATAGATGTATAAACACAATGGTAATAGCCGTCATACCTATATACCACTATAGCTAGCCCACCCGTCAATCGTTATCGAAGTATGGCCCACCAAAATGAGTTTGTAAATACCAATTGATCCAGTATTCACTATCAGCTCAATTTTTGAGAATGTCGGGAACAATGAACAGGCAGTATTTGATTTCTGAACTTTATCTAAGAACATAGGTGTCAAGTTTTATCTTTCCGAGTTAATTTTCATGCATGTAAAAGGCGAAGTTGATTATAGGGAAGAGGCAGACACATTAAGAAGCAAACGTTTTGACATTCTTAGATGAATAGGCTCATATTCGAGATGTGTTCAAGGAATTGTAGTGACCTACCGGGAACGACCCCAAGGGCGAAATGGGACGACAATGTAAATAAAAAATAAGAAAATAAATTAAATTTCTGCTACTTCGAGCAGCTTGAAAATGCGTTAAATGTGAAGATAAGATAAAACCTTATAACTGCGGTCACTGCAGTCTAAGAATGAGAATTTAATAACAACTATGCCTTTTCATAAGGAGATGGGAAATAAAAATTTGGCGAATGTGACTTTTTTGGAAAATGTATTATTAAAGCGGAAGCGGCTTAATACGTGAACTACCGTGGTAAAAATTTAGTATACTTAGTTAAGTTCTTTCTTAAATAGCTGTCATAAACTATTAAAGGGCACACCCCTTGACATGTATGAAAATCAAATTATATCTTGTATTACTTTTGACTAGCATTCTCTTAAAGGCGAAAAACTTTGAAAAATAGATCTGTGTGATAAAAATTTAGTACAAACATTTTACATATTTAATCGTGTTGTATGAATGACGAAAACCGAATTCCTAAAAATCGGGAAAAAAAAAAATTTGTGAAGAAACATTTCTCTTTTAATTTTCTTGTGTTACTGTGTATGTGGTTTTGAGAAAGATGACGACAACGTTGGGCACGAAAATGCAGCTTTACACAAGGCACGGCAAGATGTCACAAACTGCAACTAAGACTGAAGATGAGGCTCTCAAGAGACAAAGTATACGAGACGAATTGTACGTCAAGTGATATTTCCAAAAATGTGACCTACAACTTAAGGACCACAACAAGCAAGCTTTCAACGATTCATAATAAATAATGGGCCGCATGAACTTAATTCATTCTTATCACAAGCGATATAAAGTATAATACATTTAGAGTCTATTGCGTGTATTATTCGCATATATTTAATTAAATTGCATGCAATGTAATCGTGTTTACAGTAAACAAGCATTTGGAAGATTTTTCACTCAAATTTCAATATAAAAATAAGCGAAGATTCGAAATTTCCTTGTTAATGGACAGTTTAGCGGAAAATATGAAATAAACATAAAATTTCATATCAATGAATTTTATACGGTTACGATTTAATATAAAGAACAGTTAAGTTATATTTAAATTGCAGTTGCATTGTTATTGCGCATTTTCTTGTTTCTTTACAGGCTAATGAACAAAAATATAATAAATATTAAGTTATTCATCGCTTTTGTAACTTTTAGCAAGAAGTTCTTAGCAGATACCATAACATACATACATGAGGTCAGATTAAGATAAGATTTAAACTGGGATTAGGAGGTCACCTCCTTGAAATGGCAACAGCATGCGCATTGTTTTAGCAAAGAAAAAAAACACATTACGATAAAGTTAATTATGATTGTCTCAATGGAAAAGAGTACAGGAATAGGTTTTGATGGCATGCTTTGCTGGAGTATCGATGGCAAACTCTAGAGCGTCGGATTTTTGTAGCGTTACATTTTCATCCTTTTAATATGCAGCTAATTCCAACGTATCTTCCATTGGTCAATTTACAATTTTGTACATACACTACTAGGACCTGATCACGATATTTTAAACTGCAGTCTTGAAGCACTTCGAATAGAACCATTGACATGCCCATGATTTACAAAATATTAAGCATTTTTTTTTTTTTTTTTTTTTTTTTTTGGATTCTCGTCTGAGATGGTAGGTATGGAAGATTAGCTTCAATATGAAAATCATATGTTTGATGGACTTGTACATATATCCGTGATGAGCTGCACACATAAAATTCTTGTCGAATTTTTGGATGACATATACTCTAAAGCAATGTAAGTACTAAGAGTCAATATAAAAAACAAAAGCATTTTTAAATTTTCGTTTTTCTTCAGCCTTAACGAGTTTATCTGTCAGAAGATTGAGTTGAAATGCTTTAATACGAGTATTAGCATAAGCATTGAACTCTTCAACTCAACTTATGTCACAAATTCCATGAAGAAGTGAACATACATGAAAATGAAAAATTAACGAGGTGAAGTCGGAAAGTCATGTTTCTCATATTTTACGTTCTTGACTGCTGCAAACTAAAATAAACAAATATTTTAGTGATGTTTTTAATATTCTTATGACTTGTACAAGTATTGGGCTAAAATATATTCTATAAGAAGAAAATTATATTCGATTGTCACCGAATCTCTTATATCCATTATCAAAAGAAAAAAACTAAATTTCGGCTAATAGTCCGCAACATTGGGTAGACGTTGCTTACCTAATTTTTCCTAGTTTTTTGATTAACAGTTAAAATTTGTATAGTTTATGAGTAACGACCAAGCTACGCGGAAAGCAAAGACGATCTTAGTTTTTGTTACATAAATGTGTGGGCGTTCTAGGCGTGTCCTTATGATACTTTATGAAGTCTCTGAACTTTTCTTCCGAGTGTTGCAAACGTTTTGGCAAAACGAATATACCCCTCAACTTTCAGCAATAGGTATTAAAATGGCTGCTGCGGGTTATGAGTAATCATTACTTTTATTTACATTAAAAACTGAAAAAAGAACTCACGTAAGCTACAATTGCACCTCGCAATGTAAATTCTTTTAGACCATTAACTCCACACTATCAGTAAATAAACAAAGATTTTAAAAACTGAAAAAGAATTCTGGGGGAAAAAAAAATGGATAAATAACGTTAACGTAAAATTCCTTACACTTCTTTCGAGTTTTCCTATAAAAATGCGTTATATGTTTCTTTATAGATTTGCGTCAAAACATCTTTATAACACATATTCGCAGTTAAGTTCATCACTCGATTTTATTATGTTTCATTTTTCGTACTCACCGCGGGGGATACATCAGGTTTGTAAAATGTTTTTGACTTCATAGAAATACACTTTGGAAGGTTCACAAACTATGTATCCCCTATGTAAAGCTTCAACGCAATTAGCAGAATCGCGATTGGCATAAACAGTCTTAGTTGGTCAGTGTAAACTTCTTTGCTTTGCTAGTGAAGATGAGTTTGGCTTTGATCTAAATACGGTCTAAGACTCTAAAAAATTGGTTTGCGAACCGCTTGGTTTACGTTTAAAAACCAAGTTTAAGCTGTGGAAAATACATCCATAAACAAATCTATGACAGCTAGAACATTGATCGACCTGAAGTTGGATCGAAACACAAATCAGAGACATTTGCAGCTTTACGCCAAAATATTTCTAACGCCATGGGTATTTAATTGCTTCTCACTTGGTCTATTTTCCGTAGCGCTTGTCAACGATCACAAAAATTATTTTCTTAATGAAAGAGAGAAAAACTAAATTCTTCAGAGCGTACATTTTTTTTTCATCTGTGTGTTTAGTGCTTTTAAACCATTACAGTTGTTTATCAATCAGTTAGATGACAGTCACAAAAAGGAAAAGCAAAACAACAAAAAGGAAAAGCAAAAAGAAGCTGAAATGTAATAATCGGGCAAACCCGACTATTAAATACCATATACCATACCTATATCATTTCGTCTAATACAATTTTTCACAGATTTCCATCACATATCAAAGACTTTAGTTTTTGAATTAGGGATGTGTTTCATTAAGACGCGGATGTGGTAGACGAGGCCAGTAATTTCAGTAAATTTGCATATCAGATTTCCGCGAAAATATATAATTTCACCCAAATTTTGTGACCTATGAGTTGAATCCAAAAATACATGGCCTCAAACATTGGACAAGTAGACGTACAGGGTGGTAAATTTACCTCAAGTGTGTGTTGGTTACATTTGTAGAAACTTAACATACCTCGGCCGAAGTCGTGTAGGGTATGAATAAAGTAAATGTTCGCTATGTACTACACAATTTTCCCATTAACTAACTTTCTTAAAGTAATTGCTTATGCGCAAAGAAATACACATTTGCACATAAATGCACACATAGTACACATACGGTACGTTACTTTGAAAAGAATTAATTAAATGATTTACAATAAAAATTTAGATTTAAAAAAAGTAAATTTATGTTTATTTGCACAAACCGTACATTTATTGCATTCGTTACTACACTCCATTTTTACATGCTCGCCCTATTTGCTTAAACGTCCCTCTATTGAAACTTAGAAATTTGATCGTAAAACATTAACGCTTTCTGTTTTCTTCGCGGCTGACTAGAAGGTGTACCGGAAGCGGGCATGTATTAAGCCTAAGAAGAGTTACAAATGAAACGAAAGCTGACGTTTTACTCGTCCATCGAGATGTCCGACGTATACTAACACACGTATGTCTCTCAGTTTGACTTTTTGTATTTTTTAGTTTATTTTTACACAATCAGTGAATAAAAGTACACTTGAACTTTTTGTTCGATCTGTTTGAATATAAGCAGACGGGGATAAGATCATAGATCATAAAGTGTAGTAAAAAGAGAATTTTTTTTTTCTTTTTTTTTTTTTGATGAAAGAAAACTTATACGCAACGTGTTCTAGGTAAGTTTTTCTCAGGCATAAGGCATAAGGTAGTTCTCCTAAACTTGTCGTAATATTGAAGACCGATTAATTAGATCTATCATATAATGTGGCGTCCCTGTCGTTTCCGTTTTTTTTTTTTGCTATTGTCGTCTCTTCGCCAATAAATCACTGTTGCGTGACAAAAGCAAATCTACGCCAAAAATGTTGAGAATTTGCTTACGGAATATTGAAAAGCCATCTGCGTCGGTATTTAAAGTCAGCGAATATAAAATGATTTTCGTTTGGCCCTCTTTTTTAATATGTGCATTCACCCGTGTGCCGAAGATATTTTCATTTCCTGTAACGTTCAATATCGATCTGTATGTCTTGCAACGCTTACCTTGCAACGCCTAGTATGGCGGTCTTTCTTGAAACTTTTTTACAGGACAGGCACATCTTTCTTCTCTATTATCTCTTCATCGCACTATGTGAAATTTGCTATCATAAATTTCACTCTCCTTAACCGTTTGAGTCCCAGACGGTTTTGAAAAAACAATGGCGAAGAATCCCAAGCAGCGCGATCGCGCTGTCTACCAGTTGCTTGGTACTCAAACGGTTAAATTATGAAAGCGTGTTATTAGTGGTAGTGATGTTTGAATTTCAAATCCCTACAGTATTGGCCATATTTGCTGTATTGTCACTATACGAAATTATAACTCCAGGAGTGTTAAGTCCTCCATTTGCTACTGTTGAGTTGGGTACAAATTTTTGTAATCAACTGTGCTCTACGGCTCCTACTATACAAATTTCAATAATGTAGAAATTACATAATACTACATTGACTAATAAGTCCCGGAACTAGGCATTATAAAAATATTTTTTTTTTTTTTACAAACATCGTTTTTATTCATCAAGATAGTCTTCTGCAATCAGATGAACGCTCCCCTAACATCTCGATGCCACTTTGATAGAGTGATTAATCAAGATGTCCCTTCATGTTGTATATATTTCATATTACAAATATGTAAAATTCCGAAGCACTTCGTGGAAACATGTGCGGACTTAAAACGATTATATAAACACACTCCACCTTGTTTACTTAGAATTTAACACAATTAAAGGCAAACTCTTGGGTTGACTTTGTTGACTTTTCAAAGGGAAACAGATATTTTGTTGATGTTTTGTTTGCTTCTATCGATCGAAATGAAACCTTCAAATTAGTGTAATGTTGAAATTGTAATTTAAAAAAGAAGTGAAAAACTATCACTTCCTTATGATAACTTATTACGAGTATCTTGATTGATTTTGCTGAATATTAATCCCCACCTAGGGGATGTGCAATAGAGGTCTGGACATAGTGGTCGTCAAAGAGTATTGTACATACAGTCGATGTCAAATTTTTTCTTTTTCTAGGAAGAGTTTTTAGATCGTAGCTGTATAATTATAATCGTAATGGTATAACGATATAATTAAATCTATTCGGTATTCGTTAAGCAAGTTAGGTGGTTGCCACAATTTTCATAGGCAACTTCTACAGGTAAAAGTTATAAAGAAATGGGAAATACTAGTGTGCATAACGATTAAATTCGATGATTATGACCGTTCTCTACCCTGAATAACAGTTTACCATTTAGCATTACTGAGATATTGAGTGTATGCATGTAAAGGTAATCGTGGAGCACTTAAAATTGCATTTACGACCTTCATTACTTTTGTTGCTTAACTTCAAGAAATCTGTTGCCGAAGCCCACCAGACACGTTCAGAAGCTTATGGTGATGCTGCTCCACGATATCCTAATTGTCAACTTTGGTTTCAACGGAGTAAAAGAAGTCATTTTGATGTCAATGACAAAGAACGGCCTAAAGGAGCAAAAAAGTTCGTAGACAATGAATTGCTTGGCTTATTGGCCAAAAACGCAGCTCAAATTCTCGAAGAATTTTCGAACAGCTTAATGGATCAACTATCTCTAGACGTTTACATGCGATGGGAAAAATGCAAAAGGGGGGAAATGGCTACCGTACGAATTGGCTGAAAATGCCATTTTGGTCACTTGTTGCAATTGTTATCAACGATACACTATTGCAGCTCAAGTACGAAGTTCTGCCACACCCAGCGTACTTACCAAACATGGCGCCTTCTGAATACCACTTGTTTAGATCGATGCAGCATGGCAGATGCAGACTGGCACAGAGCTTCGCAAATTTGGAGAAGAGCAAAAATGGGTCGATGATTGGATCGCTGCCAAACCAGTATAAGTTCTTTCGACATGGTATCGTTATGTTGCTAAATAGATTTGTAAAAGTCGTAGCAAATGATGGCAAATATTTTCACTCATATATTTTAAATAAATTTTTCTCAATAAATGCCTTTTTCAAGTCAGCAAACTATCACCTATCACCTTATAGGTGTGTACTACACGGCTGAAAACACAGCTGAAAAATTAGAAAATGCAATATAGGATAAATGAAATTTGAAAACAAGATGTAAATGAACTCGTCTTTATAAGTCTTCTCGTATCCTTTTCTGGCTTTATGATGATATTCTATAAGCGTTTATCAAATAGATTCTATTTTCTTTCGGTGTTCCTTAATTCCTTTAAAGCATAAAACATACTTATGCCGAAACATCATATAAATGAGAAAAGGAAATGTGAAAAGCATTAACAGATGAATAAGACGCATGACATTTATGGTGAAAAGTGGGCATTTAACTCAATTTAAGGCATGACGGACAATTCTATATTAAATAAATAAGCAAATATGTGTACGTTTTTTTTTTTTTTTTTGTTTTATTTATGTCCGTTTTTTTATTTGAATGAATTTTTAATGTGCACGTTAAGAAAATATTTAAATAAAATAAAAAGTTTATTTTCCAATGTCTCCTGTACACCGACAGAAATAACTACCAGTGACCGCATTAAGAGCAGACAATAGCTACAGTAGTCAAAGGCTGGCTATCTTTTGAAACGAAGCTATAAAAATACAGTTTATTGATATGTATTACGTTTGCACGTATATACGTAGCGTTCATATATGTAAGTACACACATATGAATGCATATGTAAGTATATCTCCTGATTTATATAATAGTGAACTACAAAGTGATGTTCTTGCTTTTCATACTAACTAGTGAACTACAAAACTAAATGATAAAAAATTTTATGATTCTCTTTGTAATGGGTAGAGAAACAAATCCAGCACTTATCGCCATCATGGATTCTGAATTGATTTATTTATTATAAAAGTTATATCGTAAAACGGTTGACATTAAATGAAATTTCGTAACTTTTACACATATTACGTATACAGTACATATGTACAAATTAAGCTGATATCTGAGAAACAGACTATAATGTAATTTTTAATTTCCGATCGTGGAAAAAATAGCAAAATCCAGTTCGTTTTAATATATATTTTCCCGGTTAAGTTATCAATTTAATTTTATTTTTCAAATATTTATTTAGACGTAAGGGCAGGTTACTGAAAATATTGTACAAAAATCGACCTTTTTATTATTTTGCACTGAAAAGCACAGCAACGAGCTTTTTTATCCTTTTATGTTATTCTTCAGACCCTTCTTCAGCTTAGAGTAAAAAATAGACGAATACTTGCAAAAAGAAATGCTTTCCTTTAAATTTAATTAGGAAAATATTTGTTGTTAGAATAAAAGAACTGAAAACATTATAGTGGGACACGGCATTGAAAACCCTACAAGATTTCCTTTAATATATTTATGCATATAACGCCCTTTCAAAATAAGACGTGGTAGAGGAAGTAGGCGATAAATCGCTCCGTGTACCAAATTTCATTAAAATATCTCGAAAACTGCGACCTGTCCATTGAACATAAGAAAAACAAGACAGACGTACAGACACAAACGTGATGTCCCCTGAATGGGACAGCATAATAAAGGGTGGGCCTATCTCAAGTGCTTGTGTGTGTTGCATACATCCACGCAATCTTAATATATTCTTGTGCTACACGCAACTTTTAACCCTTTAGGACCCAATTTCCTCTTTTTTGAATCTTCATTACGAAAGCTTTGAAACACTTATAAGCAAATTATTGGTATAAAGTGTACACAATAACAAACAATAGATCGCCGCAATATTTAATGAAAAAAAAATTGATCGCAAACGTTATATCATGTACCCTCTTTATTAGGAACTCGCTAACCGAAGGAAAACAACTAAGGCAAAGAGACAAAGAGAATATATTTTTATTATATTTTTGTTTATTTGTTTACACATGGAACTCAGCTAAAATAAATTAGGAGCCGAATTCAATTGACTCTTGCGAGTAACTCTTATGCTAATTGTGGTTGAAAACTAATACACAGTGTATAAGAAGAAGTAACGAAAAACATATGCATAAATACATAAGAAAAAAAGCATGTACACATATAGCCCACAACCCTTGCAAATCCAAGTTGCGAGTGAATCTTTAGGCAGTTGCAAACATGCAAAAGCTTAGCAACCGATAAAAGTGACAGCAACACTTTTTTCGAATCGTAATGAGACGTTAAGATTGCAAGTCTCAGCTTGAATGCGACATCGGCAAATCGCGCGTATTAGGCATAGTGGTTTTGATAGATTTTAAAGAATCCGATATTGAGATTAAGTGATACACATCGTTGAGGTTTCTGGTTGAACAGCTCATAATTATGAGAGATAGGAGGGAATGTTTTGTCGTATTTTAAATAGGCAGGTAATTTTTCTTATAAATAAAAAAAAACATCTGGCTAATGAGTCAAACCATTCTTCATTTACTTGTGATATTTAAAGTGAAGAACATATCAGTAGATAAAGTGCATTTACGACACTGCATTTTGTAAGAATTCCAAAGAGGAAGCAACGCATCGGTTGCATGTAAAAATGTATGTGCGGTATTTGGAAAAGATATCGTAAATATTCGTACTTGTCAAAGATGGTTTAGCAAATTTCGTTCGGGGGATCTGAGCCTCCAAGAAAGTGATCGATCTTGACAATCATCCAAGATCGATAATGATGTTTTGCGATCCATGTTGCAAAATAATCCACATTAAGCAAGTCGAGAAATTGCGGAAGAGTTAGGCATTCATCGTACAACTGTTGGAGATCGCATTAAATCTCTTGAGTTTGTGTTAAAGCAAAGTATTCGGGTTCCACATGAATTAACGGAAAAGAATTTGTCTGATCGTGTAAGAATGTGTTCATAACATCTGATTAGACACAATGTGGAGCCGGTTTTGGACAAGCTGGTTACTGGAGATGAAAAGTGGATTCTCTACGAGAATATTAAGAGATAAAAATCTTACTGCAAACCAGAAACCAAGTATACATCAACGAAAAGTACTGCTTTGTTTGTGGTCGGACAGGAAAGGTCCAGTGTACTACGAGTTGCTGAATCAGGGAAAAACCATTAAAGCGGATTCGTACTGCAATCATTTGGATAAATTGAAGGCAGCTATCAAAGGAAAAAAGGCCTGCATTAGCGCTTAGAAAAGGAATAGGGTTCCACCACGATAATGCTCGACCGCATACTGCAATGGTGACACAACAAAAACTGAATGCGTTAGGATGGGAAGTCCTTAGTCACCCATCGTATTCACCTGACATTGCACCTTCTGATTACTACCTGTTCAGATCTCTGCAAAATTATCTAACGGGAAAGAAATTCAAGTCTTTGGAAAGTGTTTCTAAGGCAGTTGCTGATTATTTTAACTCCAAGGACGAGAACTTCTACAAAACAGGAATTCACAGGTTACCTGACAAATGGCAAAAATACGACAGAATGTTCCCATCCAATCTATTATATATTTACCGTTCATTATTCGTATATTTATATACATTTTTTTCGTGCATTACAATCGCACT
This sequence comes from Glossina morsitans morsitans, assembly GCA_001077435.1. Taxonomy (NCBI): domain Eukaryota; kingdom Metazoa; phylum Arthropoda; class Insecta; order Diptera; family Glossinidae; genus Glossina; species Glossina morsitans. The sequence goes on from CCAG010010219.1 coordinate 30,316, forward strand.
AAAAGTACGGCGGTACTTGCAGGCTTGCTAAGGCTAAAGTTACATTAAAAGCCATATTAAGGTTACATATTTAATGATAATAAAGCGTAATAGAGCTTTGATTTTGTAATATCTATTCCATAATATTTTCCACATCTACTTGAAACTATCTGAATGGGTCTTAAGTCATCATAAATTTTCGTCAAACAAAATCTTAATGATTTTAAATACGTTAGTGATGATTTGCTTGAAAATGAAAATATAACGTAAAAATGTAAATATTGCAATAGCTAGCTATCTTCATTTTTTTGGAAGGCTATGTTCTAAGGCAATATATTGCAATTTTAAATAAAAAGTTTTATGAACATTTTCTAATCCTAATTTTACCAAGCATTGACTTTAAGTCACTTTTGCAATTTGAACTTAAATTTCCTAATTATTTCGTATTGTAATTTTTTTTAAGCAATTAGCAAATAACCCTATCAAACTATATATATATATATATATTTTAAACTTGCAGTTAGTTACGATTATTTTCACAAAATGTACATTGGGATACCACGACTTGAATCAAAGAGCCAGATGTCTTGTATCTTGAACAGAAAGAACTCAGTCGAGAGCAGAGATTCGTTGAGGAACTGTGCATACAATTTCAGAGCAGTAACTGAAGTGAAACAAAGTTTATGCAGATCTTGCATCAGCAAATACATTTTTTTCTTATCTTTTCTTTGAAGTAATTGTGTGTTTTTTATTCAAGCAAATCGAAATAAAAATAAATAAATATATATTTGCATATATATACACACATATAAGTTATATACGAAAACAATAACATACTAAATATTTTCAAGATTGTCATACGTGTCTGAAAGTCACATCGTGGTATGATTTGTTCTAAACGAAAACATGTGCAAACAAACAATGGTTGATTATAAACGATTGGTTTTCGTAAGTAAATTTTAATGCTTTGAAAAGATTCGTACAAATTTCTGATTTTAATGCTTATTGAGCATATATGGAATTTCCTGAGCACGTTTAAAAGCATTGATGGATTTTGGAAAATTTATTAAGGAAATCTAGTACTCTTTACTTAAGGATATGCGTCAATAGCTCATCGAAAACAAGGGGCACAAGTTTAAAGCACTCATTGATACAAAACGATATAACGAAATTTGTTATAAATCTTATAACAAATTTTTGAATTCAGTTTTATGATGGAATATATGCGATATATGTGTCTATGGCTGTAAATATATTCACAGATGCATATGCACAAACCGACATTGAAAACATTGAAAATTGAAATAAAGAAAAATAACTAAATAAAAAGAATCATCAATAAAAGCAAACAACGTAAAGAAAAACTGGACGCGTGTGGATTTAAATGATAATTTAGATCATTATTATGTATTTCATTGGTCAAAATTAATGAAAATATTAAATAAGCAAAGCAATGTCAATAAATTGACGATTTTCAAAGTTTATTATTCACGTTCAGTTGACTCTTATTTAAATTTTGCGCTTTGCTTGCGCAATCGAAGTTAAGTTTGTCTCCTTGTTTATCTTATAAGGGGTGCGTATGTGGCTGTGTATGATCGCTTTTGCCAATGTTCTTGATTAAATGATAATAGCTGCTTTTATAACAACAACAAAACAAAACAATCAGCAGATAACAAAAGCGTTAGTAGCCAATCTGCGCACATCGCAATATCGTGATTTAATACACAACCGTAGACAACCTCGACTTGAAGAACTAAAAGGCATTTCAGTATCTATTCTTTCGTTCAATGAATCATTTTTTTTTTTTTTTATTCATTCATTAATTCGTGCTTGCATGGTAATAAAAGTATAAAGAAAACATTGTGCAAAGCATGCATGAGCGACAGTAGCAAAGCAAATGGACAAAAAACATGGCAAAACGAATTGGCTTTAAGCCAAACAAAATTATTATCATTGCCATCATTATCTTCATAGTCAATATGAAATTTGCTTTTTTTTTTTCTTTTCCCAACTATTATGCTTTCCTTTGGCCATTACACTTTAGTTATTGTGATCATTTTTCTCTTGGTTTAAGTGTCACTTCGTAGAGACTTTGAACAGATTATTATTTATCTCCGTGTATCCATGCAACCGTGCATATCTGGGGTGTTCTCTTTTGTTGATTTTCTTTAGTAAACCTTTTTAACACACTCTAGTATTTGTTGACCCTGCACTTGCTAGATGTCGCTAATAATATACACATACAGCTGCGACTGTCTGTTTTTTTTCTTTTTTTTTCTTTTTTTGAAAAATGATAAAAACAAAAAAATTGTTTTTTTTTTTTTCATCTCATGAATTCCATTAAAATGATATTGGTGTTAAAAGCAGGCAACCAAAATGCTTGTAGGATGCGTTTAACAAACGATTTTTTTTTTTTTTTGCGTTTTTTGTCAAACGATTAGATAAAGAGATGCATTCAATTACGTCTCTGCATAAACTCGTAATAAATTTTCGTAGTATAGTTTTTAACTGACCATTAACCCTTTCTCAAACCTGTGGAATGTTGTACGTTAACTGAAAGTTTCACTACGTGCGCTGACATTTTATAGAAACGATTTATTAAGATTTGTGCGATATAAGCTCAGGGAGAAAGAATTTATGTAAATTATGTATGTATGCGTTGTTCAGGCATTGGAACATTTTCATTCAGGCGATAGTGACGTTTTCAAATTGCGCTTAAAATTTGCATTCTTTTCGGTACGGAATTATACGTTACAGCAACATATTTTGTACGAATTCGTTTTCTTTTTTTTTATTGTTAATTGTATCCATCACCGAACTTTGCGTTTAATAAACACACTTTTCTGTCACTTGCAAGGCGTGATATCGATCAAATTGACGTTCTGACACTTACATGGGCTACAATGTGGCATCATTGCATTGTCGAATGAAGTGCGTCATAGCAGTATACGTATGATATGCATTAAGATTTAAGTGGACATGCAATACATACGAATGTTCTGATTTGCTGACATGGCATGATGGTGGTCCCTTTTTTCAAAGGCCGGGCTCACTATTGAGAACGATTGGAAAATAAATAATTATCAAAAGCATGGATAAGGGAGGGGCAAATTTATCTCACCACAAGTAGACTTGTTTATTCCCGTGATGTGGATGTGCACGTTGGTCCCAATTATTTGTGAAGGCATACGATTGTCGGTTTAAAAATTAGGCGCGTCAATAGTATACAATAACAAATAGTTGGGTTTGAAAGCGTTGCAATCAAGTGCTTAGTTTCATGCGTCGAATAGAGAAAACTTTGTCAAAAGTGAAACGTTAAGAGAAAGTGGAATGAATGCCGCGGCGTACTTTTATTTCCAAAGTGCATTAGTACTAGGCCTTGTTCGCCACGAGAGCAAAGCAAGCGTACAGACTCACACACGCACGCACACACAAAGTTTATAAAATATTTCATTTTCGTATAAGAAGGCTAAAAGCCATAGACTGTAAAATTTGAAGTATACTTTCAGGATTATAGTCAACAAGACATAACGTAGATAGATAAGGCAGTATATGATGGACACACGATAACCACTAACTAACTACTTATTATAGCAATTATGGTGAAACTAATGACCCTTTGCAACAATACTGTAGTGCGCAGTTCATAAGTCTTCATATTAAATGGAAATATTCCATGCAAATTCGTTGCACTTGCAACGAACTCGTTTCTCAGGTTCTACATTTGATGGTTTCAAAAGTGTTTCTATATGCTATGCGTCCTTTCATACGATTATTATCACATGTAATGATAATGTTGAAGCATTCGTTTGCTCTCAATTATATAAGATTAGTATGAAAAATAAAAAGCTAAGTAGATTATAAGATGATGTGCGTATATTTGAAGAAAATTATATGAAGATTATATAGCAAATTAGGTTAAATGCAAAAAGATTTTAAAAATTCTCTATTCCTTGTTTATGGCTTTGCGTAATGAGTTTTTTCGTAGCGTTTAAATAGCACATGAAATATGTTTCGATATAAGAAAAAATTTAATTTCTTAATTTAATTTATGATAATTAATACAGTTTTGCGAATTACGTAGTACGAATAACTTAGCTCTGAAAGTGTCCGAAATACAAAAATCAGACCCATACATTTAAATTGATAGGCGTGGTAAAAGGTGCGTCTATCTTAAGAATTTCTGGCTGCTATATGCATCCGTCCGGTACAACATTATGTGGAAGAAAGCATAGTTTACTAATTAGCTGCACAAATAAGTTTAATTTAATTCGACTTTTCGTGGCACCGTGTAGATCTTCTTAACAAATAAAAAGAAAAACGATACAAGTGCTAAGTGTAAAGTATTTATTATCGTTTTTTATTTGCGCCTCAAACGAAAGTCATCAGTTCTATTAGGATTTTATTACTCCCATTATTAAAAGAGCTGGGAGTAAGCTAAGTATAGCATGTTCATAATTTCATTGGCATTCACTATCAGATTGTAATCGTATTTTATTGAGGTTCAATTGATTTTTCCTCGTTTCACATAAGTAAAATGAAAGTGAACGTTAAGAAATAAGAAAATTACATTCGGCTCTCATCGAATCTTTTATACCCTTTTTAAAACAGAAGGAAACACAAAAAAAAAGGAAGTTTCGGCACTCTATACTGTTGAATGGGCGTGGCCGATTTTTTCCGTTTTTCTACAATTACAGTAGAATAACCCATAGAATACGCGAATATTTTTGTCGCTAGATCTATTTTAGATTAAGATATAGTGAGCAAACAATCCAGTTTATTCGTTTTCGAAAACAGAGGTGGTGTACTATGGGCGTATCCTATGAGTGATGTGGCCGATTTTCGATATAAATCTACTTTCAGATATGTTAATTTTTCCAACAAGGAGAACGTTTACCACAAACATCCATAGAGGCTGACAGATGGACACTGAGACCGACCTATATAGATTCAGTGTTTGATACTTGTCAAGAACATGTACACTGTGTGAAGTCCCAAAAGTTTCCTTCTATGCGTTGCAGAAGTTTCAAAAAAGGATTTCCATTTCAACAGTGTATAATAGTAGGTGAGCGGGGTCCGATTTTTCTCCGAAATATTCATGCCAATTTTTATCTTTCTAACTGTTATAGTTTGTAAAGGAAAAAAACTCCATTTTTGTTGTTTTTTGAAAGTATTGGGTAGAGGGGGGGGGGGGGTCAGGTTACGTTATGTTGTGAGCGTGTCCTACGCATAGTCCATGCACAGCCTACGCATAATCTATGCAGGGCCTATTCGCAACCTTTGCATGCCCTATGCCTACTCACTGCCTCTGCATCTCGTCTATGCATCTCCTCTACAAATCGCGTCTATGCATCTTGTCTATGCATATCGTCCATGCATGTTGTCTATGCATCGCCTATGCACGCACAGCCGATGCGTTGCCTATGCAGGGCCTATGCGTATATTGATTGATTTTGCTAATCTACAATATTTACAGACAAACCTGGTTGCAAAAACTTCTTATATTTGTGCCTACTTTCAAGAAGAAAGACATAGAAATGCTATAAAAGCGTTGGAATTAATGCACCACTCTTGAAGAAGAAGAGATTGATGAACAAAATCGGCTTTCCCAAGAAAGCTGTTGTTTTTTTAGTGATCCTACATTTTCTAAACTAAGAAGTGTTTTTTATTTGAACAAAAAAGAACGGACCCATTCACAATAAAAGAAATTTGTTTGAATTTTTTGCTTACCTAATCTACAGTAGCCCGATAATGTCTACATACGGTACGAAAAGATAAGGTCCTTATTGGAAATTGCATTTATGGGTATGTGGATCAAAAAATATATTTCATTAGAAACTGAAACTGATATTAAGTAACGTTTCATGACTTTTTTTGCCTTAAGATGAATTTATAAGCAAAAAATATACTTTAATCCCATAAAAAACACAGAAAGTCTACAGACAGCATCACCAGAAGTATCGAGAAAGAACATCTCTCTAGTGAACGGTGCTTAGTTTTTGTATTGTTTTCGTTGTGTTTTATTAAAGTAATAATTTCTCAATTTAAGTGAATTTCTTTATTCGTTAACTTTAATTGAAATGTCACAAAATATATATAAACCTAAGGCAGTTTCCCAAGAAGCTAGGAATGTGATTGTAAGGTTAAGGAACGGGGAACAATCGTACGGAGAAATAGCGAAAACAATTGGAAGTAGCCGAGCTACTAATCAAGTAGCTTAGGGATGCATGTATATGACTCGATATGAAAATCGTTGGATCTTAAAATATTTTGAACGGTTTCGTGATGAATACTAATTGTCTTATATTTTTTTGTGGTATTTATGTTATTTATGTAATTTTTTACAACCGTTTGATTAGTAGCACGACTAAGTACCGTTAACAACAGAGGTTTTTTTTTCGATTCTTCTGGTTATGTGTTTTCGCATGTTCACTATTTGTTGTAATTTTTTGAGATCGAATTATATTTTTTTGTTTATAAATTAATCTTAAGTCAAGAAATACTGACTTCTTTCCAAGTACTCATTTAGGTGAAGAGCTAAGCATAACTTCATTTATCCTCATAGATGACTTTGTTTGCTAAATTCGTGCGGACTTTCACAAAGTACTGTGAGGACCCAAAGTCGTACCCTCGTTTTGGCCTCACGGACTCTCCGTCTCGGGGGAGGGAGGAGTGCTAAAGTAAGAATAGATTAGGCATAGAATAGAAATAGCATAGGAATAGACTAGGAATAGAATAAGAAATAGCTTAAGAATAGATTAGGCATAGAATAGAAATAGTTTAGGAATAGATTAAGATAGGATAGAATAGAATAAGAATAGTGGAAGTATAGGTTATGAGTAGGATAGCGAAGTTCAGTTTAAGGGAATCGTCGTTGGGCTCTCGAGCCCATAAGTCAGAGTTAGGCTCTCAAGCCGACAGGCCGAGTACTGGCCCTCGGATTTGAAATTGATAATTGTCGCGATACTGTGGTCTTGTCATGGCTTTGATTAATTTACTGAAATTCACCAAGTGTAATAAAACCTGTTTTGTGCGACTTTTCGTTTGTGAGATTCCTTTTGTGCGAATTTCTATCGAATTGGAACATAACTGATGAAGTTATCAACAAGAAAAAATTAGTGGGTTTGATCGGCTATTGAGTTTCCTCAATTTTTGATATGTATGTATTTGATAGCATTGCATACGTTATATATGTATTGCATTCTATAATCGCATAATTTGAATGTTGAACGCACAAGAAGTTCCAGTTCGGGTTTTCCTGAAATGAATTGCGTGTCTCGTTACGCCGCTGAGTTGGTCGTTTTGCTAATGAGATAGTTGGCGTCTAGTCTCCTGCTTTATTTTGTTTGTTTTAGCGAGTAGGTAAAAGGAGTTTACTTGAAGGGAACAAACATTTGCTTTTTTTTCTTCGTCTCTGATCGGTGCAAGTGACAAGTCCCCTAAAAGAAGTGATTTAACATAATCTCTCAAAATGGAAAGGGAAGAGGAAGGCAATTTTCTTAGAAACTAAGATTACGATTTTAAAACTAATAGCAGAAGGTGAAGGATACACAGCCCTTGGTAAAGAATTTGGATTAGGTGAATCCACTGTAAGAGCCATACAAATTAGCCGAATTAAATAAGCCTAGTAATTGTGCCACAAACGAGAATCGCATTCATTTTGATAGAGAACACGGAAAAGGCACTCATATTGTGGATTCAAGAATTAACCCATTGATGGAGAATTAATTAAAGAGAAAGCTATACGATTTTATAATTGGCTGCAGGGTTTAGACCCGTCTTGTTCATCGTCTCATATTGGAAACCCGAAATTTCTGCAATCAATGGCTGGCTTATCGGATTTTTACAATGACACGAATTTCACAATCTGAACATGAAGGGCGAAGCTGCCTGCATCCGCTGATGAAACAAAAGCTAAAAACTATTGTGCAGTGTCAGCAAAAATATTGAAGATGGTGGATATTGTTCGGATCAATGCTGACGAAAGCGGGCTGTTTCGGAAAAAGATGCCTACCCGAACGGTCCTCGCCAAGTCCGAGGAAACTGCAAGTAGTTTTAAAGCTGGCGAAGATAGAGTAACATTCTTGTATATTTGGCCAAGACATATACAAGCGTCTAGCGATACAACAGTCGTCGCGCAAAAACTGATCACCGACTACATGGTAACTGAAAAAAAGTCAACTCCTAACGAGTGCGAGGTAGTATTTTCAAGTGACGAAAGCCTTGTATCTTGATTGCGTTTAAAAAAACTATTAGTTATTTCGCAAGGTTTTGAATTATTTTCTATGTGAGACTTTTTTTATGCGGTTCTATTGACCGCATAAAAAAAAAAACTTTTTAATTGTGTTGCGAAAACTATTTTTTAAAGCTACTCGTGATGTTATGTGCAATTTGTTTTATGCCTCTTCGTTTATTCCCCATCGCACAAAAACGGGTTTGATTCTATATCGAAGACCTTTGAAAGAAAAAAAATGTAGTTTTCAAAACCTCTCATAAACGGTTCGTACCTATCCAAAAGGCATTAACACCAATCATACTCTCATCGAAAGAAAAATCACAAAAAATGTATTCAAGAAAAGATCTGCAAAATATAATAAAAATTGCTTATCGCGAGTTTCGCAAATTTTTTGCAGAGCAATAAATTTTCGAAACTTTGCGTCTGCACGAGAAGAAAAGAAATTAGCATTAAAGTCCATGTCGAATGTAAAGATTATTTGTTTTTTATTTAACTTAACCATTCGTTTTAATGGAATTCATTTTTAAAATGCAAAAATTTAATACCATACAGTTTATTAAGCATAAAGTTGTAAGTAATTAAGGAGAACATTACATGAATATTTTTTTTTAATAACTTTTAAAATTAAAAAAAAAAAAATGCAAAAGAAGAAGAATATTGCGAAAAAGATCAAAAATACTTTAAAGATGTTAAATGTAGAGAATTTATTATTTCACATCGTAGATCCGTACATCAAACATTTCCCACTTGTCGTAGTCAGAAAAAAAAAAAAAAAAAAAAAAAAAAAAAAAAAAAAAAAGGGCAGATATCTTAAATGCAATATTGTTCATTCACTCATTCATTCATTCATTTATTTACATTAAGAATACACAATAGACAAACAAATTTAATTTTTTACATGCTATGCACACAATACAGACTGTAATGTGTAGTAGACGTTCGGTGCAATGCGTTATAAAAAGATTAAATGAACGGAAAACAAGTAAGAAAAATGCACAAGCCTGGGGGTAAATCATGCAAAGCTATTATTTGATGCCTAACACAATGCACATATTTTGCGAAAGCATCTTACAGACCATTGAATAAATAACCTGTAGATTTTCTGTATATAGACATAGGCAGCAAAAAAAAAAAAATAAAAAAATAAAAAAAATCCCTTAAGTCGAAATTCTTTTAAAATTTGAAAAAGTTTATGTAAAACTTTGATTAGCCTTAGCCAGCCTTTCTTGTTATTTTTGCAAAATTACGCTCTTCCAAGTGCTTTAAGAGCAACGAATGAATTGCATCCTTTTTAAGTTAAATTTCAAATCAATCAGAACTCGAAGTATATCTCAAGCTAATCAGAATATTAGTATTGAAATAATCTCAAGCGAAAAGCTGAAACTTTCGAGATTACATTTTTTAAAAAGCGAACTTAAAATCCGACACAAGAAATTACTTTGGTTTCGAATTGTTTTATTGAGTAAAACCATGCATATCTTCTGTACAATGAATTTCTACTGTCGCTCCACGCAAGTTTTTACCGTAATTCTCTGCAAGTCCTGAAATCCTTGGGTAAAGAAGAGACCGAAGTTGTTTTGGAAACGCACGAGAAATTCAAATCTGGTTAACCCTATGGCGAACTTAACATCATATGTGTTCACCTTTTCGTATCATTTCATACCATTTGCCACCTATTGCGCATCTGATCGGTAACGAAAAGTTCTTGTTCGTGTTAATCGTCTTATGAGGCGCAAAATTGTTTTACTCTAATTCGACCTAAGAGACCATCCGATCATCACTCTTTCTTACTTCGTTTACGACTTCTTTAATGGAAATTATTGTAAACGTGAAAAATGATCTTGTTCAAGGTCTCTTGTCAAGTAAATTCTGTTCACTCAGTTCGAGTGATACTAAAACGTTAAGCTCTCTTAAAATGTCAAGCTTGCGCTAATGTCTCGCACAAACTGGCCTTCACTTTGACAAGACTCTCTGTAATTCTAAGCAATCGTTAAATACTCGCTGGAATTGCTTAGTCAGTTAGCTGTGTATCATAAGTATACATGTAATGGTTCATCCATCCGTTCTTGTCGGATTTGCCCATAATAATCCCATAAACTGCATTATATTTTAGAGATTAATTTTGTCATTTTTTCAGCTCGTTTTACCTAATTAATTACCTTACCCATTACCTAACCTAATTTCATATTACATCTACTCCGTGTTTGACGAGTGTACGAGTATATCCCTAAAGAGTTCGATACAGTTAACTGGTTTTAACTGGCTTGCCTCTGATTGACAAAAATAGTTACTAATTGAAAATGTTTTTCACATTTTGAAAATCAAAGCGTCTTTTCACAAAGCATTCACTGTGAACGGTTCTAAGAGTGATTTTGCTTTCGCAGAAGAGGTAAATACATGTTTTTCTTTCGTTTTTTCCCAAATTTCGGTTTTAAAGACGACGCAATACTTCATATACTTATCGTATTATCAATCTGTACAATGCTTTTACTTCGGATTACACGGATACTACATTTTCGTGATTTATTTTTCAAGATCTCTCACACTCGACCTAACAGAATACGGACTAGAATTGTGATCCGTCATTTAAGTTCATATACTTGTCAAAATGCTTTTCTGGCGGCACAGATCGATCGAAATGCATTGTTCAATAGATACCGTCACAATAAACTATCCATTAGAATCTAATTAAAGTGTACCTTATCGTCAAGAGTTATACGAGCTGGGAAATATGTATGAAGTGTGCTCATCTTATTCTCTGATTTTCCATTAGAATTACATAAAAACTATTTGCGTACTACTTATGTCATGGTATTGTGTTATTCTATTTATACTATGTTTGTTCTTTTTTCACATACGTTATATTTCAGATAGAATGGTAAAAAGTATTCAACTAGGACTACATCATTTACATCGCAGACACTACGACCTTTACGGGATAACACTAATTCAGCAGCGTAAAAATGAACCCTTTTGTTGAATAGAAGGAAAGGTAATAGAATAACAAAATTTGAGTCTTTTGGTAAGCGTATCTTCAAGTACTAGGAGAAAAATTATTTTGAAAATGTATTAAAGGATAGCGACATTGCAGCCATTCTCGTGAACCATCTCCAATGAAAGGAGCTCTCGTGGAATTGCCGGAGGCATATTTCAATTCAAAATTTCAAAAAAAAAAAGACAAAATAATTCAGTCCATCTGCTTTTTACCTAGAGGAATATGCAAATATTTTGAAAATATTGATTTTTGAATAAAAAAGTTGGCCAAACAAAAAAATAACCGTTTATCAAAAAAAAAAAAAGATTACATTAACTTATTAAAAAAATGTTATGTATTTCTCCAGAAAATGTGATATTAAAGATATTGTGGAATATTCGGATGAAAAAAATGGAAATTGTCGAAGTTCCTCCGTAGACTATTTTGAAAAAACATTTTTTGAAAAAAACGCGTTTAAAGTTTTGATATATATTGTGGTCCTAGAGTATCATTAAGGTGATCTGGCAAGCTCAAATATTCCCTCTTGTTCTCTTTCCTTGACGATTACATACTCCAACGTCACACTTTTGCTACATTTGTCCAAAACAGAAGCGGACGTTTCATACTTAATGTGTTGCCAAATTAAACAGAAAAGGGGAGGAAAATGCATATCAACTCCAAAATTCATCATAGTTTATTATTCTGAACTTTTCATTTCTTGGCGGAAGCTTTGAATGCCTTCGGATCGCTCTTAGCCGTATATCTAGTCAAACGTCGTGTATCAAATTTCTCATCAAAATATCTCAGAAATTGCGAAGTGTCGAATGAACGTAAGAAAAACAAGAAAAATGGACAGACAAACTTAAATCGGCTCAGAATGTGATCGATGTAATGGAAAGTGGGTCTATGTCAAGTCCTTCTGGCTGTTAAAAACGTGTTTTCAAACTTGGTGCCTCAACGACCTCAATTTTTTCTATTTTAGACTTTCATTGCTCAGCACATTTTTCGCGAACATTCTTAAGGTCCTCTTATTCCGTCCGAGTACTGTGAACGCTTTGACATAATTGAAAGAAAGGTATTGTTACATAATGACAATAACAATTTAATAACGAATAATAGATTTTAGCAGTATTTAATGAAAAATTGATGGCAAACGGCACAATCCTTTTTGTTAAATGCTATATCATGGACCCTCTTCGTTGTGATCTCGCTAACCAAAGGAAATTTACCAAAAATATTTAAAATTAAAATTAAGGAGACCAAGGGAGCATTTTATGTTATAATGATAAAAATATTCAGGAGCATTCATAGTAGATCTCCCCGATCCTTTTTGCAGAGGATCGATAGCAGCTCTCCACTATCCCTGTTCGAACTTGTATTACGTCTCTTTCCAAGATGATGATCACATTACAACCAGTATTCTTATTATCACACTATCTTTGATCGTATTCGCTAAACTTATGCTATTGCATTAAATTATTTGTTGGAAAAAATCAACTCGTACCGTGCACTGCTCTTATAGTGCGTTTATGCATATTCATCAGTTATTGCAGCTTACATTGGTGCTAAAAAGAGCCCTTCAAAGCTATATGCAGAAGCTGATACGCTCTTAGGTGTTAAAGCCTGGCGACAGACAAGAGGACCAATCAATATGAAGCGATAAAATGAAAGGTTTACTATTATTTGAATCTATCGCAGTTGAAAGCAAATTTCCCCATTTTTTCCTTAAGCACACTGTTGTTATTCTCGCCATCTTTGGCGCTTTAACTACCCTCTGCGGAGCAAGTAAATGAAAAGTAAAGAAACAAAAAGCCATAAGCATGTAATCAGCAAATAAAATCTTAACAGAATTCAATATTCATTAGGACTCGATAAAATCACTAAAGTGCATTGATGAACTTCCTACGCGCTTAAATTAATACTTGTGGCAATTAACTGCTCTTCTCCACACCTTAAAAGAGCTTATATCAAGGCATAGTCCGCATTTAAAGACATCCAATCAATTCTTTTCGATTCGATTCTTAGAAGTTAGAGAATTAGGTAAATGTACTTTAATATCATTTAAAAGCAATCATTACACACAACTGTCACACATTTAAAAGAATTCTTTCTACAGTTTATAAGAGAAACAAATTTTAAACGGAAATTCTGAAGACGCTGCTTAATGTAAATAACGAAAGTTTTTTCACATTTAAAAGTAGACAACAAGAGTTTCAGTTTCTCTTATAACAAAAAAAAAAAAAAAAACACATGCGCTTTAAAGCCGTTATTGAATATGCATTTAAACAGAAACAAACTACATTTTTACATATTATATTAAGAAGCGCATACACGGAGACACTTTTTATATTTTCCGAGCAATCAAAACTGTACATATTGACGCCGAAGAATGAGTATTAAATTAATATAAATTGCATCCACTCTTAGGCAACTCAATGATACCGATGGCCTAAAGTAAATGCAGTAAACTCACAATTCCTCATTAATTATGCGAAGGACAGTCAACTGACCTAACTCTGACTGATTACCAAAATTGTTAATATGTGTTTGATATCGGGCAGAGATCTCAAACAATTGTTATAAACAAGTGAATGATTATTTTATTTGGATAATTGTTTCAATTTCCCTCCCAACCGATGGGAAAGTTTTGAACTATTTTCAAATGAAGCCAAGTCAGTGCTGGCTCTTATTAAGCATTGGACTGAAGAGCGTGATGATCTTACACTACAAAAAGTGGGCTTAGCGAGACCAATAGTTGAGTAAGCGTTTGTTGTGCCATCTTTTTTCTATAGACGCTATATAGATTCGTTGGCATCCATATAGAAAGCAACTCCTACTCTTGGGTCTTAGCAGTTTGGATTAGAACCCGTTTGTCTCTTTGTGTCCTTAGGAAAATAGACAGCCTTACTGTCACTTGAGAAACGTAGATTTATTCTTGGTGTTTCCTTCTTAATTAAGTTAATTAATGGTATAATTATTTCGGCGACATTACTTTGTGAGATAAACTTTAAAGTCCCGAACCATGTTTCTAAGAACTCTACAATGTAAGTAAAGTAAGTAATAGCTTAATGGAAAGAGTGTTTTGTTTTTAGCCTTGAGACCTCGATCTTTCTAACGCTTTCAATATAGAAAATATATTATACGAACTTTACCACCATAACTGACACCGCACTGCATGAAACTTAAAGAGAAACTCATGTTCAGCGCACCCATCATAGCATTAGCCGCGATTTCTCTTGCAATTCAGCAAATATTTCTATTATACTTGCAATTTAATACTCTGCCAAGGACAAATCTTCTTGCCTACACATTTTTAAGACCTTAAGAACAGGGGAATTAAATGGAACTTAACATGATAGTAAATATTTAATCTAATAATTTGAATTGAACGATGAAATTCATCCATTTTTATACCCTGCATCGCTTGTGGTACAAGGATAGATTAAGTATGTGCGGATCTATGCAACACCAAGAACGACTTGAGACAGACTCGCTTTTTGCTAGGCCGATTGATTCGGAATCACGATTCAGTATTATGTCAGCCTGTCTGTCTGCCTGTCCATTTGATGCCTGTCCATATTTTCTTGTGTTCAACCAAAAAGCCGTAATTTTTGAATTATTTTGACGCATTTTATCCCAAGGCTGGACGGTACTGAACATAGTTTGGATCAGAGTTTTTCGCCCACTTCATATATAACGCCTTATTTAGGAAAGTCGTTACATGAATATATGCAGAGTAGTATAGGGCCCATGGTCCGCACATAGTGTTTTTACTCAGTTTTTTTTTTTTTTTGTTATTCTTTCGCAAAAATTGTAAGTTCTTCGCTTGTTTGTGTAATGTGTAGAACACAATTATATGGACAAATGATGCTTCGCATGTAATACATCAGACAATGAAGTTTGAAGATTAATTTTATTGTTGGAAGAGCAAATGAACATTAATTATTTACGTACTTATTTTAGAATGTTACAGATTGGCTTAATCCTATGCCATAGCAAATGCAAAGAAATAAACGAATTCTAGAATCCATGCGAACATAGGGAAGGAAACCTTACAAATAAAAATCTCCGGTTTCATTGGGCGGCTAACGGCGGAAGTGGATTAAAAAAAAAAAATTTTTTGTTTTGTAATTTGAAAATTTTTGTTTCAAATGTGTCCACATTTGTTCTTTTTTGTGCAGCTTTTCATTGGAAAAGTGCCTAAGTATACAGAACATTTCCAAATGTTTAATGTGATTTAATGCGCAATGAATCCTTGCTGGACACCTTGGACAATAGTTTGTAGGACTGACACACAATAGTCTTATGACTATTAGAAAGTTCCCACTGTCATGCCACGTCTGTGAAAATCTCTTCCCATTGTATTCATTTGTTTACCCTTTTACAATGGGCTTAGCGACGCTACATTTGCTATTTTCAAGGCAAGCAAAAAATCCGAATTTTGGATTCATAAAAAAATACCGTTTCAGCTCAACGTTAGCTGAAGAATTTGAAAACAACAAATTGTGGATGACTTGCACTGCCGTGGGCACCATGCCGTGGATATTTTTAGGAAGGATATGTTTGCACACCATCAAAAAAATCTTAAAAATTATTTGCGAAAACTAAAAAGTGATTTCCGACGAATTAGCCGACATTCTAAAGATTCTGAAACGCAGAGTATTTACGATTTTTTATAAAAAGCGATTTGATCTAAGAACATCCTTTCCAAATGGATACCGTATTTAATCACAGAGGAAGCAAAACGTGAACGTGTTAGTGATTCGTAGCCTTTTCTTTAAAATGTTGAACCACAATAAAAAAGATTTGTTCATGTGCCGACTTGGGACAATGGACGAAACAATACTACGCTTTCGAATCGAAATGTCCGCAGAGTGAGAAAGTTGTGCCAAGTGACCAATAACGCATCTGTCGGCTGGCAAGGTTTACATTGCAGTACTTTGAAATCGTATGATATTCTATTCATCGACTAATTTAAAAAAGAAGGAGCAGGAAATTAGGAAATTTCCAAAGAATGGCTCCAGCTAGTGAGTAAAAAGGCGTTCGTACCGAGCCGCAAATTGATGGCTACAATGGCAAAATGGGCTGAATGGAAGTTCGAATTGCGCCAGTAACTAATGTATGCTTACAAATAAGAATAGGCGGTTCCAAAGAATTGCTTGAGAAATAATTGTGTGTAAAAGAAGATCGATGTGTTGGAGACGAAGTCTGTTGTGTTTCATTTTGCGGCACTTTGTTTAAGAGAAAAGAAATATTTTTCCGTTGATTTTGTAGGCAAAGAAAATTTGTTTGAAAAGAAGAATTAAAAAATAAAAACCTCGAAAGCCAAAACAATTTGTCAATCATGCGAATTCCTAGAATATAAATATTTTGTCAGAAGACAAGCATATTTTGAAATTTCATTTTTTTACTTTTCAATTTTGATTCTGCAAAAACATTTAATTTAGTAGATGCTTCAGGACAGGTTCTTCTCAATCATATATTTCACGAAAGTACTTCAACCTTCATAGCCGAAGCCAGAGCTATCCTTCATGCTGCGAACCTTGCCGATAAAAACAAACTGAAAACAGTCATTGTTACTGACAGTTTGTCTGTATTACAAGCTATTCGGAGTCCTTCGACTTCGAGATGGAGCACCATCAACAAATTAAAGAATATAATTACAACACCCGGTGGAAAAATTAAAATGTTATGGGTTCCTAGTCATATCGGTTTATTGGGAAACGAACATGCTGATCGAGCGGCCAAGTATGCTGCTTCTGCACCTCTAATTATGGATGATGTCATGGAAAAGTTGGATCTTCAAAGATACATTGGAGGAAAAGTTAAAGAGAAAATTACAGAAGGAAATCTACAATACCATCATCAACACTACTCTTCTATTAACCCTCAATTAATTCCACCTTTATATCCAACAAATGTCGAGAAAATCAAGATCCAAACATTTTCGAGAATTCGCCTTGGGCATACAATTGCAACCCACCAATTGATCTTGAAGAAGTCTCCGCCCCCAACCTGTAGTTGTGGACAAATTCTTACTATAAAGCACATTTTCTGCGACTGCCTTAACTTTTCCTTCGCAAGAAGTATTGCATTTAAAACGATTAACCCTTTGGACTTTCTAAACTCGGGTTCAGAACAGAATATTAATTGAATATATTACTGTATTAAAACTACTAGGCTCAATATCTAATGTAATTTTCTAAATTAGAGCCGATAGCCTGTGTTGCTAGTGCTCAAGGTCTTTTTTGCTTAGTCTAAGAATTTATTTCATTAGTCTAAATTATAATAATAATAATAATAATAATAATAATAATTTAGTATTTGAAAATTTGGAAATCCTTGCCACTATGGTAAGCTTATTTAATAATAAATTCTTTAATATTAGTCTTCGCTTTTTATATTCTAATTTGTTCCACTGACATCGCCGAAGAACATCAGTCAATGGATTTCCTTATTAACATCTTTTCTACGATGGCGGAAACGCAGCTAAAAGTCGATAAGAGCTTGATTGTTTTGGCGGATTGTCAAAGGCGTCTTCCCTAGAGTGCGATCGTCGTCGTGTATACATTTTCTGAGGTACAAACTACATGGCTCCGAAAATAATACACAGTGATGAATATGATTGGTGGGCGGTTGTTCTGGTTGCTTAATGAGTTAATTAAGTATATGGATCGTCCACCAAAGTAGGCAAAAATTATACCCGTCGGCACTTATTACTTCCGGAGCCCTGTATCATCAATGATTATCTCATTTTGGGGAAAACTGATCATCCAGCACTGGTTTATTGTTGTTTGGATATGAGTCGATCTTGAAATTCATTACTTCCTTTTACGCTTATCTTCTCTCTTATACGACGCAAATTAATCCAATATTTCCGACTTGGTATATATATGTTTTTTGTGTAATATTTTTTTTAATATTAAAAATAATTCCAATTTCCAATCGTTCACAGATTTGCATTGCCACGAATGGCATTCGTAGAATAGAAATTCTTTTTAGCAATGGAAGTTCGTTATGGATGATTATATCTTTTAAGGCCTATGCCAGTATTTGTTGACGGCTTTGATTGTTAATTAATTGTTCCATTCACGCTTGACGAAGACTATGTTGACAAATAAAATCAAAATTTGTTTTTTGTTTTTTGCTACTTTGTCACGGGGATTATCGACCGGTGTGTTACATACACGCAAAGACAACATGTTGCGATTCATTGCGATTTACGTTAATAGTCGTAAATAGGGTAAGAATGGGAATTGAGAGGTGAAAATATCGAAAAAATTCATTAAAAGGTTTTTATTAATTAATATAACTAAACTTTAATTACATATTCTAGTTGAAAATATTTTGCATTATAATTAATAAACCCACTGCTAAGGTGAATTGCCTCATATTTCTGTAGTCTTGGCCTCAATCTCATAAGCTTATTATTATTATTTAGAAAATGTTTATTTATTTATTTACACATGAAAATATATACGCACGTATGCACATAGACGGAGATGAAGAAAGAAAAATGAGAAAATATGAAAGTAGATTAAGTTTGTTTTTAATAAACCATCGGACTTTGCTTTTCTTTAAGCAACATGTAAATGCATATGCTCGAAATGAGTGAGTGAATCAACGTGAACTCTAAGCCGGAATCTTGAATGTTTAAAATTTTCCATCTGAATGAATTTTACCAAAAGAACTTTGATAGAATACGTAGTAAAGTCTAAATCACTTTCATTGAAAGTGATTTTAACTTTAACCTTTTTTCCTTTTTTTTTTTACTTGAGCACGTTGCCTTTTTAATTAACACTTCACGTTAACTCATTGATGTGTATGAGAATATTAATTTTTCAGCTGCCAGAAAAATGCTTCAAATAGCTTATAGGGGTATATTCATTTGTTTATCAGCATTGGTAGAATATAGTTTATTAAAAGAAAAAAAACACACACACAGAAAGCATTACAATACGTATTTTAGTATTATAGAAAGTATATATATATGCAGTATATGCATGCACTCTTCTCTAATTTGCTTGCATCGAAGATCATTTCGGTGATTTCGATAATTTTCGTCATTTTCGGCTGACGTCAAGCCAAAAGTCACGATTTTCTGTTATAAAAAACCTCATCAAGAAATCGCATGTTCCGTGAAATGTACTTAAAAGGCTTGAAAGTGCATACGAATGTATGTAACATTCAAAGGAGATTTAGTTAGACCCACCTTCTATTATATCGATCGATTCAGATTCTTTTCCTGAATTTACATAAGCTTATCTGTCCGTCTGTCCGCCAGCATCTGTCCATCCATTCTTTTGTTAAACCTACCTGTCGAAATTTATGAGATATTTTACAGTGTGACATGGATCGGACAATTTTTAGACCGCTCCCCATATAACGTCGTCCTTTGAAAAATCGTTATATACACGTGTGTCTATAGTAGTAACTTGACATCAAAATTAACTAAACCAAATTTGAATTCACTATTTCATACAGGAGTTTTTATGAGCTTTCTAGCAAAAAGTTTAGTTTTTATACCCACCACTGTAAGATGGCGGTATAGTCATTTTGTTTTTTTCCATAATGTATGTAACACCCAAGAGGACGGCTCAGACATCCTATAAAGTACATATATTCTTGATCAGCGTGAAATTCTGAATTCATTTAGCCGTGTCTGTCCATCTGTGTGTCTGCGTAGTGTTTGTTATTGGCACTCTCCTGGTCGGAAAAATGAAGGTATCAACTTCAAATTCGGTAGAAACATGGCAGGTCTTTATAATGAAAATTGCTCCTTAGTAGCAGTGTAGAAATTTGTTTTCTTTCATTCAAAATCGAATGCAGCTTCGTGAACACAACACTTCGGTTGGGTGAAGCATTTTATTTTGAATACATAACAAAGTATATATCTAATCACATGTACTTGATGAAGGTACGTTTAGGTACTAACTCATGTTTTCTTTATTTTCATGCACTTACACGTACGCATTCGGTCATAGAAATGCCAATTTTGTCCACCACACCTACCGGTACCAGATAATTCGACAGCGAATATATGCGGGTGTAAAGTATTTGCTTTTCGAACAACTGGGAAAGGAAGATTGAGTCAGAGACTGAGATGCAGTCATTTATGATCAAATCGTAGCCTGATATTTTTTGACTTGTATTTGGCAAACCATAGCGTCAAGCTGTAACATGAAGACATGCAATAAACATTAAACCATTGCATAAAGTAGCGCAGTTAGAAATGAAAGGCGCAGCGAGATAAGTGGACACCGCAAGGGATACTCGATCCTTATTTGCATTACGACAGTAAGGTGAGTGCCTGTGAAAATTTTAACAGAAGGCAGAATTTTTGTTTTTTTTAGAAACATAGTCTAAGAGAAATGGGTTTGAAGAAAAGAACAAGGCCGAGGAGTTGATGATAACCGCTCCCTTCACATATACCTGTTTAAGAGAAGGCAAAGCGAAGAGGCCCTGCAGTGCGTCAATATAATGTTTTGCGTAATTTTAAGAAATTTCCTTTTTATTTATTAAATTAAATAAATATTTTCTAAATATAATAAAAAATAAAATGATAAAAGATAATGTGCATAGAGAATTGTGTATTTTGCTTTGATGAATACACGTAAGTAATTTTGGTGAGTTAAATATCGTGCATAGTTTTACTTATGTTTTACTATTTTGTGGTATTGAACGCGTTTAAATCCGGTTCTGTTTGATCGAGCTGTTCACTGTTCACGTTAAGTTTTTTTTAGTTAATACAAATTGTTATTTTTAAGTTGTTTAGAAAAATGTAATAAAAGTTTTTTAAATGGTATTTTATTAAACGCGCAGTTCCATACTCAACCGTATTGGCTGCTGTTCAACCAAAAACAATTAGGGTGAGACGAGTTATTTGTCATTAGGGTGCGATGGTTTTGCGATATTCTGCATAAGAACGAAAGCCGATATTTTGGCTAATATTTATGAACTTTTCTTTTGTCCTCAAAATTTAAGGTGATTGATATTCCTTTAAGTTTAGATTGCCTATAGCTATATGTTTCATACAGTGGTTATTACTTACATTAATATTCTTAGAAATCAATTTTACCCATTCCCGTCGGTCATTGTTTGTTCGTAGGACAATTGCTTACAGTTAAATTATGAAGTTATTCAACGCACACCAGCGTGATGGATTAGGTTGGAATAAAGTGGCCGCTTTCGCTGCATCTATCAAAGGTGGAATCGCACGTTTCATACGTTACATATAGCGGAATAACAAAAAAAAAAAAAAAAAACGGTAAGAAAAGTATAGCTTGATAAAAATAATAACTCATTACCCGCAATTCACAATTAACATCAAAGAATCTTCATCGCACGCTTTTAATTTCTTGGTTCGAATCGCTTTAACCCTCAAATCCATTCAATGCTTGTTTCGACGTAACTACCCTAACGGGTTTTTATTGGGGATGCCCATTGCCTCATCCCTATTGAAGTTTGAAGTTTAGTTTCATAGTAGAAGGAGCAAAACGAAAATCTCACAGATTTGATAAAATGATTGCGCTTGAAAATTAACCAAATTTTCGAGGAAGCGGCCCACTTAAAGTGTACAAATCAAGTACGGACTCCTGGTGCTTCAACTGCCGACGCAGCCAGCGATTGGTGAAAAGATTAATAACAATTCGCAGAAAAGGGGATCAACACGAATCTGTCACAATGGAATTTACTATTGATGATTGCCTTTTAAAAAAGCATATACAAGCAGAGTGGGCAAAATTTGTCGAGTCAAGAGACTTGAATTGTCATATTTGAACGGAGAAGACGACAAGAAGCCGTAGAGGCGTTGTAAATATAAGTTCTTGTAAACAATGCATTTGTAAATAGATGTCGTAAGAATTGTGCATATAACTTGCGCTATCCCAGAAATCACAATTCGCAGAACTGAAACTAAGGTTGAAAGTATTTCGAGCAAAGCGTAAAATCCTAAGGAGGCATTTTGTATATAACAACACTTACCTAAGGATATCACACATTTTCTAAAACCTTTATATTGTGTTGTTCGGAAAACCATTCCTTTTCACTTTTTTTTTGGTCAAAATAAAAAATCAAGGGGTTTTACATGATCATGAAAGGTTGAATTCGAGAAATTCATATTCCTAACGATTTCGGAATTCAATATTCGAGGTTTTGCATCAATTAATGCCTTTGTTTTGTCGTTTTCAGCTTAAACCGGTGTCCCAAAACTTGATGCATTGTCAACGGAACGAAATTTTGTGAATCAGTTTTGACACTGGCTTTGCGGCAGCGCATCCTCTCTATGCGCATCCAACAATATTTTTTTTTTTTGCTTAAACACAATTTTTACCTTTTCGATAGTAAAAAAGTAAAATATGCTGAAAATACTGCTTTCAAGTTCCCTTATTTGACAGAGCACCAAGCAAAAACCACTGCTTGGTCAAATAAATAAATAAGGTTTTCATAAACAAGCCTCACTATATGAACTATCAAAATATGTAGCGACAATCCGGCCTAAGTGTGAAGTCGGCTGCGGGAAAACGCAATTACATTTTCTTTAAAAAAAAGCGACCCGAAGCAGTAACTACAGGTGCGACCACACGTCAATCATAAGTAAAGTATGATCTAATGCAGTGAGATTGCACCTAGACATGTCGAGTTTACTGTTGCGCTAAATAAACGTAAAGACTTTCTAAACACGTCGGCTGGTGTATTAGCGGAGATTGAAATCATCAATTACGACACTGGACCGAACTTGTCTTGAATGTTTGAAGTTTTCCTCGGCCCGAAAAACACCAGCTAAGGGTAGAATAGAACTTTTACAAATATATTTTATAGTTGAGATAAAAGTATAACAAGATATGATATCAAATTTTAGCGCTCGGTGCTTTACTAAACATTCATTAATATATAGTTAGATTTGTCCGGTGCCCTGTCTTCTCTACACCCTTGCAATCTGAGCGCAGATCGGACATTTCGCTAACAATATTTGCGCAAGAAAATTATTAAGTAATAGCCTAAGGCATCCGATAAAAACAAACGATACTAGAAAGATCGTAAGAGAGAGTAAAAGAACTGAAATGAGAGCATTTACTGAAATTCGTACGACAAGCATGCGTACGCTACACTATGACGTTTTGAATGAGTGTATTGGGGCTGTGAGAGAAATATTTGTGCGCGTTTGTGCGGGCCTTTGCTTAAGCGATTATATGCAGGCGCATAATCGATAGAAATTTTAACTTTTGCTATTTCTGTGCTTGACCGATTACTTTTGATATTTTAATTTGAATACTTTTTTATGAAGGGATTTGTATCGATCTACTTATTGGCAAAAAATTTGTATTACAATTGTTCTTTTCAATTTCTTCCAACATCTATTTATTTCCTAACAAAAACTTAATATTACATATCCTAGTCTCTGCTGTATTTGATTCCCCCAAAGTATTTCAGGTCTATATACCATTACTATGTTACTACTACTACACTAACCAAAGATTGAAATTAATATTAAATTAATATTAGAATATCCATAAGGCACAAGCATCATCCAAAAGGTAACTAGTATAAGAAACTAATATAATAACTAACACAATGAAATACATAGGAAAGACCATAATAAAATACGTTAGGAACAATATAAGTACATTGATGATAAAAAAACAAGTATGTTATAACAAATACATCATTATGCCCAATTTTCTGCGCTAATTTTTTTTGTTTTTGTTTTTTGCCCTTTCTTGATTCTATCGTCGACTGTTAAACTTGAGGATAAAAATTTTGCTCTCTTAAAAAGCAACACTTTAATTAAACTATCTAAATGAGGGAGAGTCCTTTTTCATTTTTTTTATGGTAGCCTGATCGATTAAATCCCCAAAAATCCCCTATACAGATGTATCGATGAAACAAAGCCCAAAACCATTCCATTGGAGCTTGATACATCGCAAACCATCTGTCTTTGGGATAGCAGAGAAGTGCAGCACTCACTCATGAGTACTCATTACTTTTTATAAACGACTCGGACAAGTCCGTTAAGTCCTTGTCCACCTTTCTCATTATTTGTAAACATTTTTCGCCTTTAGTCTGCCTCGCCGAATGTTTATATATTAAATACGCTGACAGAAAGGATGTGTATTATTGGTGATGCATGCTCTTAATCTGGAAAATAAATTTTCCAAAACGTCTTGGTTCAATTTCCCCGTCAAAAAGAACCTGCAGTTCGTCATGGTGCATAAAACGATCTTCAGCCAAACAAACCGCTCCCCATATCGTTTGCAATGTTGAGTAGTTTGTATTTTTCCGCCCTGGAACGTGCTAAATTTATTTTTATATAAATGACATTTTCGCAAACTTGAATATTGATGAGAATCTACAAATTGGAAAAAATTATAGCAAATATTTTGCTTCCAATAAGAATAATAACAGTGGTAGGAAAAATACGTATGATATGGATTTGAGAGAATAATTATAACAAAAATTATTTGGCAATAAATGAATGGACAAATAGAAAGATAATAGTAATTGTCCAAAAGTAAGGCAAATCCGTTCATAAAATAATGTTCAAAATAAAATACCAAAAATAAAAACGACCGACCACAGAAAAGTGAAAAATGAAAAGTCTATCGCTTATGCGCCTGCATGTAATTGCTGAGGAAAATTCACGCAAAACTGCACACAGGTGTTTCTACTTGCTTACACATATAACTGCTTAAGCGAACGTACGCACAACCGCACACGAGTATTGCTAGCGTAATGCGAATACACGCATGCACAGGTCTATTAAATGCGCATACTATTCCATACACATGTTCATAGAGTATCTTACGCATACTTGGCGTACAAATTTCAGTAAACGCTCAGTGAATGTTTTACTTTCTCTTACTGAAAATTTTGTCAATAAAAGTAATTTGACATAAAATCTAATAAAAAATTTACTATTCATTCATTCATTCATAGCACAAAATTAAATTGTATCAATCAACAATGTCCTGCAGTAACTAAAGTAGAAGGATGAACTAAAGTTGACACAGGACTAGAGCCTGCTATTGCAGCAGGAAGTCATGAAGAAAATGGAATTCGAACTTTCTTAATTATTGCAGCTAGTATTGGCGTCTTCTAATTACAATTATATTAAAATTGTTTTTTATTATATCTAAATAAAAAATATAACTCCATCTAGCATACAGTAATAATTGAAGCAATTCTTAGTAGCAAAGCAACATCTCCAATGCGATTAGATACACTTAGTAAAATACACTAGCATTAAAGAATTTAATATTTTGTAAATTTGGGGTACATAAGGCCATTTGTTCGACTTCATCCCATATATATATATATATATATATCATATGGTTGCTTTAGTTTTGAGTAGCATTAGTTTCCACAGCGAAAATGATAAAGTAATGGGAAATACCAGTAGATAGTATAGTACTATTGAGTTATCCAATGTATACAGGCGCTAATCATGGAACGCTGACAATTGCATTTTCGACATTGATTCAATATTTTGGTCTCACTGTTTACCATGCAAAAAAGGGAAGAGTTTTCGGTCGCGTATTGTAACTGGCGATGAAAAGCGGGTCTGCTACGGGAATCCCAAGCACAAAGTCGTGGGTTAGTCCAGGAGAGCTATCCACATCGAAACCGAAACGGAATATTCATGGTCATAATGTTTTGCTGTGCATTTGGTGGGATCAGCAAGGCGTAGTGTACTATGAGTTTCTAAACCGCATGAAACTGTTACTGCGGATGTCTATCGACGACCATTGGACGCATTAAACTATGTACTGTGGCAGAAAAAGACCAGCAATAAATAGCTACGGATTGACTGAGAATGCCATTTTGGGCACTTGTTTCAAGAGATATCAAGGATACACTATTGCAGTTCGAGTAGGAAGTTCTGCCATACCTAACGTACTTACCAGACAAGTCACTTGCTGAGTACCAACCACTTGTTCAACTCGATTCAGTATGGCATGACTGGCACGCACCTTCGCTAAGTTGAAGAATTGCGCAAATGGGTGGATGGATTGATCGCTACCAAACCAATATGTTCTTTCAACAGTGCATCGCCACTTTGCTAGAAGGAAGTCGTTTACTTTTGCCGTAGTTATAGTGAGTGCCCAGTCGATAAAGGGATAATATTTGCTGATCGCGCACAGCCGTTAGGCTGCAATCGCTTCCCTCCATCTTTCTCTTTCCTTGGTATTACAGGAGTGAACGACATCCCCCGAGTGATTGGTCCATATGTAATGGGATTTATATTTTTTTTGAAATTTGAATCACGCCCGTTCATGTTTTGAAGGCCCTCTTGTAAAATGGCTCCCATGAGAATTATGCCTCTCCATAAATAATAAAATATTTCGTATATTAAAGCTTTCGCATATTATTTTTTGTTATAAGCCGTAGTTTCACTACACATAGTTACTAGAAGACTAATCAAATGATCATCTTGGTGCATCACTAAACATTTTAATCATCAACTATCCTTATCAGACGAATTCAGGTGTCGATGGATGAGAACAATTTTCTCTAAAAAGCATATAAAGAGCGATCAAAGGATATCAAAGTCACGGGCAGCGCAATCTGGTAACAAGCTGAGATCGCGACGAACAAACGTTGAGCCAATGAGTGAAAAGATTCCTATTCGACCTAGAAAATTGTAGTCGTTCGATCAAGAGATTGGGCGTTTGGGATTGAAAGATTTCATAGAGATAGATTAACAAGCTGAATACATTTTACCATGAAAGGAAATTAAGAAATGTTGTAGGGTATCTAATTGTCCAATGGTAATGTTTTTCTCGCTTTTTTTATACCCATCACCGTCAGATGGGAGTAAACTTATTTTGTTTTTCCATAATGTATGTAAGACCCAAGAGGAGGCTTCGGAGATCCTATAAAGTACATATATTCTTGATCAGCATGAAATCCTGAGTTGATTTAGTCACGTCTGTGTGTCTGTCTGCCAGTGTGTCTGTATGTCTTTTCCGTCCTTTCCGGATAATAGTATACATATATGGGGGAACCAGGGCTACACGCTTGCCCGCTTCGACCGCATCAACGCACACACACACACAGCAAGAGGCATACGCACACGCGCACACACACGCACACACATACGCACACTCACATCATTAAGTACACATGTCCAGCGATCTCTAATAAGCCTTACTCTTCTCTTTACTCTATCCTTGACTTGACAAAAAATGAAAAAAACTAAAAAAACATATTCTTCACACCTACTAAACATTTCATATCATACTTTATTTTCCCAGAAATAACGGATTATTCCTTCATATTTTTCGTTATTTAAGCTTTAGAAATTTACATGAACAACATATGTGCCAGTTAATCACTAAAAGAGGGAAAGAAATTATTTTTCGCTAAGACCGCGCACTTTGGCATCCGACATATACTTCCTTTTGTTGTATACTCTTAAATATATCTCGAACGTAAAGAAAATATACCTCGTTAAAACAGTGTCACAACCGTGATAGCGCAAGCATCCTATTCCATAATGGGAACATGAAATGCATCAATTTCCGTTCATAGATATACGTGTCATTATATGTAAATAATATACATAATCATAATGCATAAAGCTTCTGATTGCTTGATTGCTTGATTGCTTAGATAAAATTATTAACTTTTCTTATAAAGTGTTGAAAATGATTTTGTGAAAAAAATCCGTACGTTTCTTCATACGGCGGCCAATGCGTAGAAGATGATGCAATCTTATATGTTGGTAGGTGCAAATCTATAGACAATATAGTTAAAAAAAAAAAAAAAAAAAGAGAAAAAGAAAAAGAATAATAAAATTTGATTAAAACCAAAGCTTTCAAGTATAAGAGCAATATTCTCTTACTTCTTGTCCTCTCAGATCTTGTGAACACGGAAGGATTACAAATTGAATGTGTCGAATTCTCGCTTATCGACATAATGACAATGATCGCAAATTGTGGTTCGTTTAGCCAAATTGGAACGATCGCGTATGTTAGTGATGCATAAATGAAAACAAATGTGTTACAGTACAATACCTAAGCAAGCAAACGAGAATACGATGTTCCCGTGAAAGGATTCTGTTTACATTTTCCGATAACTGTTTTCGATAAATGTTATTCTCTGTTTTGCTCACGGAAACAAAGTGATGTGAAATGAGGGAAAGCGGGCGCTACATGTGAGTAAGTAAATGGCATTAACTGTATATAAAAGAAAATAAATAAATAAATAAACAGAAGATAATCGTCTAATACGCAAAAATAAATAAATAAATAAATAAATAAGAGCTTTTACTTGAAACAAGCGATATATGCGTTTCTGTGTGCGTGTAGACAAAGGCAAAGCTTTCTGATTTCGAAAGGAAAATTAAAAGAAAACAAAGCAGAATAAAGGCAAAAAAAGATAATAACAAAGCAGCAACAACAAACGTTAATAAAAGTAAAATGAATTAAGAGTCAGTCGAGAACATAAATATTGCAATTTTGTCTCCTCTAAGAGAGCTGTTCGGCTTGAAATCTCTTACAAAATATACCATGTGATAGAGAGTGCCACTGTTGAGAGAGCATGTGTAGAATAGAAGCAGAAGCATGATATTAATTGGAGCAAATGTTAACATACACAAACAAACACCTGTCTGGTAGCTGCTTATGAAAATGTTAAGTAGGGAACGGAATGTGTAAAAATTTTGTTAAACTTGAACGCGAGTAGAAATTTGAGATGCTGTGCACACATGTCTTGAACCTCTGAAAAGCTTTAAAGGACAATTCAGTTCAATTTGCAACATTCATAAAGAACAATTCATCCTTTGCATCCTAGTTCAACTACTGTGAATAAGCAAAAAAAAAAAAAAAAAAAAAAACAACAAAAAAAATAAATGAAGATTCTTTAAACATACCCAAGAAACCAACATACTGTGACGATTAAACCTCTATTCGTATATACGATTTATATTAGGTATAGATATTAATCAAATGGAAAGAAAAAAAGTGTGCTTTAATAAGTATTAACAAAAAAAAACACACATATATATGTATCTACAAAAAAAGCAGAGATTTAATGGCAAAAGCGCTTACGAAAGGCTAGAACAACGTTTTATTAACATTTCGGTGAAAAACAGAAAAAAAAAAAAATCGGTCTTTCTAAACGAGTTGTGATTGTTGTTGTTAGTGTTGGCATACTTTAAACTACGTGTACATATGGTTGTGCGTGTATGCATATGTAGGTTTGTAAACTAAATAAACTTGATTACAGAAAAAATTTGGAAAACTAAAGGTTATGAAAATTTTTAATAAACTTTTTGCAGTTATTCTTTTTCTTTTTTCTTGCCTTTCTCACTTTTTTTTATTGTGGTGAAAACACGTGTTATATAGAAAAATTGCTTTTACAAGAGAACATGTAAAATGCTTTCCAAATAATGTTTATGTGAGTGCATGCGTGCGTACATGTAAGTTGAAGTATTCGTTTGTAATAATCATATGAGAAAAAATTTCCTTGAATTTTTATAGTAAGTGTAAGGTCAAGTATTTGAGATGCAATTCCTCCGTCCTTCTTATATCTAACAAATTCGCAAACGTATATGAACAACATACATTTGAAAGGTCATTGTTAAATTATACAAGGATTTCAAACGACATAGTATTCTGATAAATACTCTAAATACTATTCATTGAAGGCCTTCTTTCCTCCTTCCTAAGATACGTGACGTATACGTATGTATGCACGCATGGATGCATGTACATTTGTACGAAGGATGCGTAAAGAACAAGTTTTTTAAACGATTTACAATCAAAATCTATATTCCTGAACCGGTTGCCAATAAATGTAAACTAATAAAATGTATACAATCAAATTGTCTATGACGTCACACAATTGGTCAACGACTTATTATTATGCATTCCAAACAAATTTGACTGAATATTAAATATTTGCTGCCTGAAGTTCATTCATTCTTAACTTTTCAATATTTTCGTGTTAGAACTAAGCCTAGACAGTGTTTTTTCTTTCATTTTTCGTATTTCAGTAATTGATAAAAAATTCCGATCTCTTCACTTTGAAATTCGTTATAGGAAAGGAAAAACTTTTTCAATGAATTTCAAATTTTACCGCATACTCTTTATCTAAAAAGATAATAGAAAAAGCATATGCACATTTACACATAAATATTTACACACACACGCGCGCGCGCATATTTATATTACATATATATATATATATATATATATACAAGCCGATATTACCATTCTAACGTACATACTCGCGCATATATATACACAACTAGTAAGGCTAACAATGGAAATAGAGTATTAGCAAATAAGTGTTGTGCATAGCATGTATGAAACGATTGTATGTATTTTGACCCCTTAGAATCTCAATACATATAGTGTCGATCTACTACGGGTATATATGTAAATGTTTTTATATCAGCGCATAACGAATGTTGTGAGTGCATTACAGCTTTCCTTTTGTCTGTCAACAGCCACAAAAGATTTCGTAAATTGAACCATGACCGTCTGTCCGCCCGTCCATTATATCTTATTGCGATGCTCATGCGATGTAGCAAAAATTGAAATGCATATAAACAAAAAAATATTGAGCCTTTGGGCTATACAAGCCTTTCTTTCTTTCATTGTATTACTATACTCATACACTCACACTTGATATTAGCTAATGCTAACCTTATTGGTGTTAATATTTTTGTGACTACCTAATTCGAAACATATATACATGGAAAGAACAAAATAACAACACCCCGAACAATAACCTACCGCACCATACTAAACAATAGACAAAGCGAACAGTAGTCATTTATATAAGAAAGCAAAAAACAAAAAAAAAAAAAACAAGAAAAAACAAGAAAAAACACACATACACACAAACACACACACACACAAAAATATAAAAGAAGAAAGGAAACAAAGGAATGTATGTTTATACATTTGTTTGCTTGTATCCGTGCTTTTGTGTATTGACAAATGGCAACAAAACCAGTCAGTCTGCTGCAGTAATTCCAGAAATACCGAATACAAAGAATACAAAAACAATGGCAATAGCATGTAATTTATTATTTAATCTTTTGTGCACCACAGTGCGTATAAGTGGCCAATAAATACATGAACAATTTAATGTTAAAATTTAATGGTAAATAAAATTCATAACATTTGTTCCCACTAAATTATTTATTATTTATTGCTATTGTTATTGATTGACATGTGAGTAAATTAGACGTAATGACAATTGTGAGCATAACTGAGACAAACTTTCAACTCTGAAGTTAATTTATAAGAATAGTAAATGCCTGAGACTGGGCGCGGCTGAGAACGAATTTCATAATAATCAAAATCATTTGCCTTTTTTTTTTTACACATAATACATGCATCAGTTGGCGTTATTTTAACTTGAAGTGATCATTAAAGCGAAAAGGAAACGCAAGAAACAAAAACAAGAAAAGAAAAAGAACATTCAAAAAGGATCGTGAAAAAAAGTAAACAGCTTGTACTGTATTTCCAAAATAATCAATACTTCATCATAAAGCTCACGCTATAAATATTTCGAAGGCGATATTTAGTTTACTGTACCCCTAAACTTTTCGGAATTAATGTATGTATGAAAAGGAATTTTTTTAATTCCGTAAGTGTTAAGACACACCCTGAAAACATGCGAAAACATAAAAAAAAGAAACGGCAAGTTAGAGAAAATTTGATTGCCAAATAAAACATTTCAAAAAATATAAAAGAATGTAAATTCAAAGGCAAAGCTAACTGAAATGTGTACAAAAAACATACAAAAATAGAGTAAAAACATTAAGCTGCAAGGAAGGTATCAAAGCATTAAATTTCACTAAAAAACACAAAACCGAAAAAATCGCAAAAACAACAAATGATAACAACTTTCTAAAACGTGCACTTTGTTAAAGAGAGAATATATCGTGTATTTACTCTTAGATGGATACGCAAAGAGAAAAACCCTAAGAGTGTTAAATTCGAAGTGTAGCGTCGCCGGAGAACGTATATAAACGCACACAGTTACAGTTCTTATATAGGCAGAAAAAAACATGGGACATATAGAAAGTCTCCGCGGCTTTTTCATACATTTTTGAAGAAAAATTTTCTTTATTGAAAATTTATTTTAAACAAGTAAGTATTGCCTTTGATGATATTATTTATGACCTTTCGCCATTTCTGGAGTAGCTTCATAGCTCCATCGGTATAGAGCTTCTGTAGTTTATCATCGAAAGACCTTGCCATTTTTTCACCACCAAGACAGTTTTGCAGAGACCGAAACAAATGGTAGTCAGTCGGTGCAAGGTTCGGCCCATACTGTGGATGCATCAGAATTTCCCAACCAACTTCACTCAATTTGTTACGAACCATCAAACATGTGCCGCGCATTGTCGTGATGGAACTCAACTCAATTTCTGTTGCACTATTTTAACCGCTCTTTCTGGATTGCTTCTTTCAAGCACACGAGTTGTGCACAATACAGGACCGAATTTATAGTTCACCAGGTTGCAGCAGCTCATAATGGACAATTCCATTCCAGTCCCACCAAACATTCAGCATAACCTTCTTTGCCGAGAATCCAGGCTTTAAAGTTGTTTGTAGAGAGTCACCAGCCTTTGACCATAACCGCCAGCATTTAATATTCTCGTATTTCACCCAGTTTTCATCGCCTGTAATGATTCGCTTTCAATTTCGTTTTTTTTTAAAAAAACATTTTATCGATCAATCAAATTTAGCGGTTAATCAAATTTCTTTGCGATAATTCATGCGGCACCTAAACGAGCTTTTTTTGTATAGTGACCTTTTCAATTGATTCCAATTTGTTACGTGGTTGATGTTTAGTGCCTCCAGTATTTCCTGACCGCTTGCGTGCCGGTCTTGCTCCACCAGTTGCAAAATTTCATCGACTTTTTCAGGCTGATTGACCGACTAGAGCGAGGTGCACCTTTGACAACAAAATTTCTGGAACGAAATCGAGCCAACCATTCCCGAGTCCTTTGCTTACTCAGAGCATTCTCACCGTACACTTCACAAAGCGCATTTCTTCAGATATTTCACTCATTCTCAAAGCAGTATAACTTTTTATACGGGAATTAGAAAAGTACCTTCACAAAATAACTGCAATGTCACCTTTTGAGCGCATGTTCGTTTGACACAATCAGGTGAGTGTTGCCATATATATAGGCAAAAATCCGCGGAGACTTTTTATATGGCCCAATTTTTGTATATATATTCAGCGATGTAGCGAGAGTTTTTTTAAATGTGAAAAATTTTGTGTATCTTAATAAGTGCTGAAGGTAAATGCGATTAAAACAAAAAAAAAAAAAACTATAAACAGCTTATGTCGATTATTTTAGAACCCAACCGTAGTTTGGGTAAGTTGAAAAAGAATGTGCGACGAAATCTTCAATAAATTATCATATTTATATCACATAATTCATCATCAATAGATAAATGGCTATGTATCTTTCAATAGCTCAGCAGCGAAACTCCGCTGTACATTGTTTACAATTACTCCGGTCAAAAATGCATCAAACTGTCAGAGTATAGTACATCAAGTATTGGAAGAAGTTTATGTCAACATTTCTCATCCAGGCTGGTCAGATGTACGAAATTTCTTTCTTCGACGAACGAACAGATAAAAACGTGTCCCAAAATTATAAAAAATATATCCGTACTGTGCGCAAAAAAACCCAGTGTATCTGGCGATGTTTCGTTGCAAAGATGTTGATTATCGCAATCCTTCAGTTGATAATGAAGGCTTTAACCGATTCGGTTCAGCGTTTGGCGACCATGTTATACAACTAAATGCACTTTATTCGCCTTAGGAAGATTATTTGACATTCATCGGTCCCGGCAGTTTGTTTGCGCTTAATTGCATGCAGTGATCAGTGAATCGATAAAGAATTTTGGCCCAATCGCG
Organism: Glossina morsitans morsitans; assembly: GCA_001077435.1. Taxonomy (NCBI): domain Eukaryota; kingdom Metazoa; phylum Arthropoda; class Insecta; order Diptera; family Glossinidae; genus Glossina; species Glossina morsitans. The sequence continues at coordinate 64,404 of CCAG010010219.1, forward strand.
CGCTCTATTGAGAACTAATGGGACCATATTTACGAGTAGTTAACATAAACAAAACCTATTTTAGCAGCAATCGATGAATAATTGTATTTCGACATAGTAAATGAAAATGGAATATAAATGTTAAGCTCCGCTTCATATAAAAGTTTTTAGAAAAGCTAAGCCCTTAAGACGCAACAAGATCGAATTTTTTGTATTTTACTCGCACTCGATGTGAGGGTACTCATAAAATCGGGGCTTTCACATGCAAACAAGACAAAATTTTTGGTGTGATAGTCTAATGTAAGTAAGGGATAAAGTAAGGGATGTGAGAAAAATTGATCTGCGCAAAGTGGTGTAGCGTTTTCAATAGTCTGCCTTGCTTGGGTTATTAGAGTTCAAATTTAAAAAGACTTGAAGTTTTTTCTTACACATTATAATTCTGCTAACTACTCATTAATCAAAGCGCGTCATTCCGGGGTGTATCACACAGCAACACGCTTGCGGTATGTGGCTGTTAACTGTGTAAAGTCCGATGACGAAAATGAAACAAGGCTAAAATGTAAAATCTACCCGAACAATTGACTTTATCAAATCTTAATTTAAGTGATGGATGGAGAAGCAGATATCTATACACACTTGATGGGGGATATCCGGTACGTATAAATATTTCGCAAAGGTACACATTCTTTGAGTTTTATTATTTTGCTCTTGAAAAACAAAACGGCTGAAACTATTATAGGGGCCCAGGACATTATATGGGAAAAGGTCGAATTTAGAATAGCGTTTGTCGTTGGGTCAAATCATTTTAATGCACTAAATTTTATAAAAATATCTCTCTAAATTGCGAGCTGTCGGTTGAACAGAAGGAAGCATGGACAGACATCAGACCGACAGATGGACATTCCATTCGTGCGTTCACTTCAGATCGAAGTGATTCTTCGTGATCGGTACAATAAAAAGCGGGTCCATCTCAAGCCGTTCCGGGTGTCGTATACATTTGCACAAACTTAATCCACCCTTGTACCGCAAGTTGTGGAGGGTAGAAAACGAAATGAATGTTAATTTCTTTTTGATTTTTCGAATTTTGGTCGCATATAATATGCACTTTGAACTATTGAGTTCAACTTTACTTTACTTACTCTTCTCTTTGTGTTCTTAAGATCTTAAAATATGTAAGCAAAAAGACCTATCCTTGGCAGAATATTAAATTCCAAGTCAGTTCAGGAGAAAACGGGACCGAAGCTATGTGCGTCTTTAAGTTGCATTGGTGGGAAAAGAAATGATTAAAGTTAAAAAATAATTTGAATGAAATATTTTGTATCCATTTTTTTTAATATGTAATCGATATGTGAGTAAAAAATCTGGCAGAATTCGCTTGCCGTATTATAAGTGGGTAGCACTTGTTTATAGAATTTTTCCCATCGATCAGAGATTGAAAAAAACATCCAAGTAAAATAATTATCCATTTGTTTTGTAACAATTGTTTGCAATCTCTGCCAGATGCTAAACGCGTATTAACCATTTTTGTGATCAATCAGAGATCAATCAGTTAATTGTTATTCTCTCTCTTCCGCGGTGTGTCAGCTATTAGTTCAATACAAGTAATCTGCTAAAAAACAAAATAATTTTTGGTTTTAGTTTTGCTATCGGCCTGTTTCACATTTCGCGCTTTATTTATTTATTTATTTTTTTTTTCCCCTTCTTTTACAATCTGACAATTTCCAATTTAATCTTAAATTAATGAATTCAATTGATTCCTTATATTATAAGATGGGATTTTTTTTTTTTTTTTTGTGTCCATTGGTTATACAACATTTTTTGTGATTTTTTACTTTAATGCGTTACGCGTTAAAAAACTTCTCAACTGGTTGCTGGTCGTGCGGTTTAATAATAATTTCGTTGTGTGTCTGTCTATTCACACTTGTACACCACCTTAAAGCATTCTACGGGAAAAATACATATTTTTAAGGTATTAGAACGTATTTAGAGCGTAACTAATTCTTTTTATTTGAAGACATGCTCTTACTACTTACGAACTGGATACGTATATGTACATAAATATCTACACATGATGTCATATCTGGTTCGTAATAAATAACCGGATGCAATGCTTTCGAATTGCTTTTATGGAAGCAGTAGTAGTTTTTCTTTTCTATCACTATATACTCACTGCCAGTTAACCTATTTTGCTGTCCTTTAAGGTTTCACAAAACTATAAGAAGAAAAAAGGCAAAAAAAAAAAAAAAAAAAAATTAAAAATGTCTTTGCTTCAATATAAGCCCGAACACCGCGACACCTATTGCTTTATACCCATCATAAAAATTTCTCATTAACTATTCTTTTCCTATATATTTGTATGCATGTTTTTTCCCAATGGTTGGTAACATGGAACAAGCAAGTGAAGAATTTATGTACAGTATGTTGATGTTGATACGGATTTCATGGACGCGATAGACACATATTCCGTCATTTATGTATATCCTACTAAACGATTTAATAAAAAAAAGCAGAAAGCAGAAGCAGAAAAAATTTTTAAACCTTAACTGAAGAGTAGAAACCATCATCATTACCGTCAGAATTTACAGCCGTCATCATGAGCCTGATGTACTTAGATAAACATTAAAGAAAAAAAAAAAAAAAAAAAAAAAATAATAATAATAATAGTAATGCAAGACAATGCGCGAGCTTGCTTAGGTCATAAGTATTATTTGCTAAATGGACAACAAGTCAAAAGGCTTCCGGATGAATTTGGATGGTTGTTGGATGTGAGGCAAAATTACTTTATATTAAGTTGACTACGATTTTTGTTAGATTGCTAACTAATGCAGCCAATGCAGTGCAACTAGAGTATAAATGAGATTTAAAGCAATGTATAATTGACGGGATGATATGAAAATATATGAAAAACTTATGTATGTGTTCATTATTTGTTAATATCCGTTATCTGCTGCGTTATCCGAAAAAGCTCCAGCTTCCGACGCACAAACTATGCATGAGGAAAATGAGTGCAACTTTAAGAAAGCTGTTCCCCACGGCGGCTATGGATCTGCATACGATGGAAATTTATACTTAATATCGATTTTTTTAATGAATAAATGAATGGTTTCATAGTGATAGTGAGACTTAAACGAGTGAAAGGTTAAGCGGAGAAACGGATCAACGACTGGAAAGCAAAGTAGTTAGGACAAATGAACTGAAGCTGAAAAGAATGCTAGAGTGGAAAGAGGGGCGAGCGTTTGCAACGAAGGCAGCAAAGACAGAAGATCAGAAAATATACCAGGAATATACATTTCGAACACATTTCGCTTAGTGAAATTATTAGTCGTAAAAAGTTTATAAGGAAAATATGAAAGGTACGATATATCTATCATAACGTAAGAATGCATTTTTGTAAAAACTTCTAGGACATAGAATAGAGTTTGCAAAGTAGAATCGAAAACAATTCCATTTTTGACATTGACATTGAGTTAAAAAAGCAATTCATTCCATTAATCTTCGAAATCTGCTTCGTATAGCTTGATGACACTTTGTTACAATAATTACTAGATAATTTGTTGTGTGTGTGTGTGTGTTTTGCATCTTTAACTTGAAACTACAAAAACTATTTATATGTATATATAAAAGAAAAACAACAACAAAGTAGTAGAACTATTTCCATTACGAGGCGGAGCTCGAGCATTTTTCGGTTAAAATAGAAAAAGTGTGTAAGGAATCAGCAATCGGGAACTTTTTTACAAGATATTTCAGATCAATGTATGTATGTAAGTAAATTGTAAAAATATGTTCTTTTTTCTTCTTCTTCTGCAGAATTCGGCAAATCAACAAAAAATGATTCTGTGTGCGTAGTAAAAAAAAGAAAAACAAACAAGTAAGAAAGTTTTATTCGACCCAGGCCAAGTCTCGCATACCCACCACTATGTTTTTCGCATTCTACTCTCCAAGTTCTGTGATTTGATACCCATATCGCTGGAATTATTATAAAAACGGTAATCCCGGTGTCTACCATGTCCATGTTAAAATTAACCCATTTTTAGGTAGATGCTATATCTTCATTTAAGGAGTGTACACAATATAGTTTTAAACAATCGGTCTCGTTTGCCTTATGACAAATAAGCATAAAACAAAATTTAATCACTTGTAACTTTGTGTGGACATGGCGGATGTTTTCCATTTTTTGCTTGTACGGAGCAGAGTGTTTCGTAAAGTAAGTGTGGAAAGTTTCAGCCTTGTAACTTTTATAAATTTTGAGTGACGAGCAAAAATCCAAAAAAAACTGAGTTGCGTTCAGCTTACGCTCCACTGCGCGCTTCCGGTGAAATGGACCAATTTGGCCCATTTTCAACAGCAACCTGCGTGCAGAAACTTCCAATGTTTCTACTAAATTTGAAATTGATATTTTCATTTTTGCGATTAGGACATTGCCAACAACATACACCACACAGGCCCACAGACGGACAGACATGGCTAAATCAACTTAGAATTTCACGTTGATTAAAAATATATATACACTTTATAAGGTCTCTGAAGTTTCCTTTTGGGTGTTACATACATTATGGGAAAAAACAAAGCGAGTATATCCCCATGTTACAGTGATGGGTGTAAAAACCAAAAAAGGAAATGAAAATATGTCGCAATTCGATTTAAAAATGAATTTAAAAATATGTGATAAATTTCACTTCTCTCTTTCTCGCCATAGTTGCGATCAAAAGAATTTCAATGAAAGAATGACCAACGCACATATGGATGACAAGTTACACGAATGTAGAAACTAAATTAAGAGAATGATGAACGAGTGATAGTCTGAATCTAATAACGGTGGTGCGGGCTGACAACATGACGGACCAATATTACCAATGAATGCTTGAAAATCAAGTACAAGGGCCTCTAGATGGCTCTAAAATAGTTCACATTTCTTGAGGTTTGTGCCTTTGCTAAGACATAATCTTTTGCGAACTAATAAAGATTACGGCAAGTAGGAAAATTATATTCGGTCGTGACTTAATCTGTTATACCTATCTCCGTTATCCTAAAAAATATGAAAAATTGCAGAAAGGAACCAAATTTTTATATTCTACAATATTGGACTGGAGCGGGTGATTTTTTCTATTTGCAGAATAAAGATGGAAATTGATGTGGCGAATGTATTACACAGGCAGACAGACGGACATATTTAAATCGATTCAAAATTTTTTGCTGAACAAGAGTATATAAACTTTGTGGGGTTTCTGAACTTTCTTTCTGGGAGTAACAAACGTTTTGGCAAAATGAACATACCCCTCATCCTTCGGTCGCTGTCATTGCTTGAAGATAATGGAGTTGATTTATTTTTTATTACCATGCCAACAACTAACTATAGACGATCGAAGCACTTTTTCGAATTTCAAACTTCTTTCGGAACTCGTTATCTATTTTGAAAAATTGCTTTTGAAATTTGCTGCAAACTTGAGTTCCTGCTTATCCGCTTAATTGAAATATAGCGTACACGTATATTAGCTGAGAGAATGCAGAGTCTGTTCGAACCCACTTGTAAAAAATTTCAATTAAATAACAGTAGTGTAGTATATAATGTCTTTCCCTTTTATATTATATATATATATATGTCTAGTGCGATTTTTTGGTGCAACAAATGAAAATGAAAAAAAGTTGAAACAGTGCTGTTTGAGTTTTAGTTTCTTACTAACTAAGAGAGTATTTATTGATATACAAGCCACTTAAAAGCCATTACACCAATTGAGTAACAACGTCTTCTTTAATATAAAATTCGTTATCAAAATGTCCTTAAGATTAAAATCTCCATAGGAAATGAAATTATTTAGAAACACAAAAGAACTTATCCATAATCTATTCAGGAAATTTGAATGTAAGCAACTTTGGTGTTCACAATGTCGCTTAAACTTCATAAAAATTCAGACGAGCGTTGTATGCAAAAACAATTCATGTTTGCATTAAACAGCAAGAAGAAGAAGAAGTGATGTAAAAATTTAACACGGTTTAATTTTTCCCTTATTTTTAATTTGTAATTTTCTGAATGTTTTGTCATTGTTGACGTTTGAAGACTTCTATGTATTTCATTCTAATTATTCCAATAACAAAGTGGAAAATGCATAAAATTAAATGCGAAAAGTGAAATCAAAGATTACGAAAATATAAAATAAAAAAAAGCAAAAAAAAAAGAAAAAAAAAATAAACAAACAAACAGCACAAATTTAGACATCAGCGACAAGGATACATTAGTCACTCAGTTATTTATTCATTCAGTTCACTTGACACATACATGAGAACAACATTAGAGGTTCTGTGCAATAATAACAAATAATTCATGGACGTAACTACTATCTAGCCCCACATATATCTATTGTGTGGTCCTTAGCTTATCCGTTTCGGTGTAGTTGAACTGTCAGTCTTGCTTTCACTTTTATGCATGCATATACACTTATACTTACATACATATATATATGTATATATATATATGTATATAGCATGTGTGTATATACGTTTGCGTACATACGTGCACGCATGCTGTATAATGTACAACTAGATTGGTTGGCTTTTAATCGTAACGATGTTGACGATAAGGATTTGTAGACACAATAGAAAAATTTTTTTTTTATTATTTTTCTTAATATTTATACCCTTTAGTTAGTTAGGGTACACATTAAATGGGCGCGAATGGCGAAGAACTTGTGAACGTATTTATTATACCGATCGATTCGCAACAATTTTCAGCGTCGTTTTAAGCTTATCTGTTCATCTGTCTGTCCGTCCGCCTGTCTTATTTGAGTCTAGCTTACAAATCGCTAATTTTCGAGATACAGCCATGTCGAAATTGAATTGAATAAGAGAATTTTTATTATCTCTTTCCATATATTTCCCAATATATTCAAAATCGGGCGTTTTATGAAAACAAATTGAAATTTTTAAAATCGCTCAAGAGAAATCAATGCAAAGTAGTATAATGCAACACTAAGAATAACGAATTGTTTGAAAAGACAATTAATTTTGCTAAACTTGGGCAATATTGATTAAAGGCTTAGCCCTTAGCCTTTGGCAATTTTTCACGAATATATTTAATGGTCGACTTGAAGATCCGTATTCTAAAATTTACAAGGTACGGTCCGATTATAAGAATCTTGTACGCCAAAATTTCCGATCAGATGAAATTCAAATTAACAGCACGGTAGACGGATAGACCGACAATGTAGATACTGTAACGCAAAACCTTCCTTCTTGATTTTACGTTATTTACTTAACTTCATTTAAAATAATGTTCGTAGCACTGAATTTTGATTTTTAGTATAATTTAGATTTTATAAAAGATTCTGAGGAAATCCATTTCCGAATTATTTTCACGAATTTAAATTTGCAGTGCTTTAATTCGCTTTGATATTCCGATTCAACTCTCGGGATCCAAGCCTTTTAGAAGAATATTACCGTTACCTAAACTCAGTGCTTATTTTCTCCTTTTTCATCCTCTTTATTTCAAAATTTACTGGTGTTGAATACTAATCTTGCTCCATTAACCCACACGTACATCTCTAAAACACGTAAACACATACGTTGTTGAGACAAACTACTAAACGATTTTAAGGGATGTGTTGCTGGTCACTATTCTGTTTCAGATTTTTAATTTTGCAGGCGCTTTTGTTCGACTTTATTAGAGCCTCCAATCGATTCTTTATATTATCCACCAGATACGTATACGCCATGTTGTTTAGTCGGGAATGATGGACATAACCTTGGTATACAAACTATTCAAAGCAATTTTAGTAAACTTAAACCATTTGCCGTCAAGAATGATAATATCGGATGTTCCTGTGATTAGGCGCCAGAGAAACACCCATTCACAGGACTCGGTTTCTTTTCTGTATATTTCCACTTAATGAACTCCTACTAGGAGTTTGGATACTTTTTTTGGGTTTTCTTGTGTTTTTGCCGCAACATTTGACATTAAGTTTGAAATGTTGCTACGTTGCATAATGCGAGTTTTGTCAAGTCAATGAATGATGTGGTGTTGATTTGCTGTATTGGCGAAGAGAAAGAATAGTTTTATTTAGTATCAATTAGTTTCCCATTCGAATATGGCTGGCGAATAGTAAAGAGTTTCGAATCGGATAATAAATCAGAATCAACAGAACTTGTTTGCTTGAATGGTGTTTTCTTTGAAAAATCCAGATGGAAGTTTTCTTAATTGGCGTAAATGTTACAATCAATCTAATCATAGCTGCATATATATGTTATCACGATTATTCATCTGTTGTTGGCTCCTGATGTTTTCTATATCAGACGAAAACAAAATTTGTTTTCGCACAATTAGTTTTGATATCAATCCTCGATATACGTAATCATCGCATCGAAGACGCCCCATAAAGTGTGGCACTTTACATTTACTTACGATGTCCGTATGTCTTTCCTTGTTTGTCAGGTATCAGCATTCTCGAGCTTTGAAAAACGATGGCAGAATCTTTTCACTTGTCCAACTTCTTCGACAACAATAGTTACAAACTAAAACAATAATGGAACAGAAAACAAAACAAATAAGAAAATCATATTCGGTCGTCGCCTAATCTTTTATACCCATCACCGTGATCCTAAAAAAAAGGAAAACGAACCAACTTTTCGTAGCCTATAAAATTGGGTAGGCGTGGCTGACTTTTTCTATTTTCTATTTTCGGAATAAAAGTGGAATTTTATGTGGTATAAATGTTGTACTTTACGAGTAACGGAAACAAAAGGCGTCGATAGTTTTTCTTATATACACGCTGTTGTAACACGTTCCTTGAAAAGTTTGGATCATTTTCAGATTCGTTTGCAAGTTTGTAAGCGATGTCTTCATTCTTGCGAACGTGAGAATGTTCACAACAGACATAACACAGACAGCCAGACGCACATGCTTAAATCGATTCAGAATTTGATGCTGAACAAGAATGTTGAGTCTCTGAAGCTGCTGCGTTTGCCAAAATGAGTACACCCCTCATCCTTCGGTGATGGGTATAAAAGTATAATTTTTTTAATACGAACTTATACGCCCGGAAATGATGTTATTCGATTATTCTTCAAATCGAATGCGCGGTCGCAATATCGCTACAAGTATTTTTCTGCAAGTCAATGCTAGCTCCTTGTTTAGCTTAGAGAGGATCCGATGAAAGCCTTTTTGTTTTTTTTTTTTTATTATATTGTAACGTAAAATGCCCTTTAAGGAGTTACGTTTCACATTCAACTACTTCCGAGAAATTTATTTCGAACCAATGAATTGTGACTTTTATGATAGGATAGGAGGTTTCATTCACAATTTCTAGGAAGACATATTTGCAAATTATTTACAAGAGCTCTTATTTACATAGTTTTAGTGGTCCGTCTAAATGTTCAAACAATTCATCTCTCTTGCCTCGCTTGACTTTGCCGTGCCCAAATGTCCGGCTTACTTCTTCTCTTACAAACAAGTTACCAGTAGGCTAACTTCGTTGTGACATCTTTATGTTAGTCCCTAGTTGTGATTAATTAATCTTATCGACAACCGTCAGCAGCATAGCACAGATAAGGCGTCATGAATGTCTATTTGGCTTACCATTTTTCGAAATTTGGTTTTCATGCGAACTCATATCACCAAATATAGGATTTCCGTAACAACGTATTTGAATGGTTTGCGATTTTTCGGTGCGATGAACCAGCCACATCAAAAACGCAAACCGGGGAAATGGTAGTTGACTCACTTCTCTCGCCGCTCTTTAGCAAAATCGGGAAGCTCTTCACGGAGATGAAACACTTAACAATCTTAACCGGCGTTGTTTCCTCCCCCTCTTATGTATTATATAATTTCTCCACATTGTGATTGTGCCCGAATGTGTAGGGTGGTATCCCCTGAGCCGCTTATCGTAAAAATGACACTAATACTGCATTCACTTCACAACAGTTTCGTCTGACTTTTTCCTTGTTCACTAAGTCAAAAATATCATTCCACAGAACATATTTCAATTAAAAATGGACGTAGAAAGCGTTAAAGCAAGCGTGGGAGGTTTACATTGCAAGAGAGAGAATTACTTTAGAGACGACATAATAAATTTTGATTATTTAATGTCTCTTTTTATTTACTCTTATATATATGTTATTATTATATTTAAAGCAAAAATATAAATTCTAGGATTAAAGGTAGGATGGTTACCAGCAATTATGACTATTGGCTATTTTTTTTTTTTTTTTTTTTGGGGGGGGGGGGGGAAGTAGACTATACGGTTAGCGTAATCGCTCTAATAAAGTTGAATATCTTATTGATATTATGTTTTCCATATACCATATGTTCACCATATCCATAGAGTTAGACGCACTAAAAAGGAGTCTTCAAATATTGCAAAGATTTTGGCATTCACAGAGTACATGTTTAATAGCACAAAGTTGCTCACAGTTCCAAATTGGAGGAGTAGGTTTCTTAAGGATCTATTGGTATGTTGCAATAGCGCGACCAAGGCGAATTCTTGCAAATGTTTCGATCTTCATTTTGTCGACATTGATTGGGTATAGATGTGGAAAGTGGTTAGGATTAATATGCGAGGCTGCGGATGATGGTAGTGAACTATAGTCGACTGTTTTCGTCAATTTTCTCTCTCATTTTTTTTTCTTTTTTTTTTTTTAATGTATATTCGAAGGTCAATGTTCTCCACTGAGCCAAATCCGTGCATTTTGCTGTTTGGTCTGCGCAGTCATATCTCAAGAGACCCATATGACTCGGTACATAAAAATTTGTAATTTTGTCTCTTGGAGCTCTTAATATAAAGATTTGCTTAAAACTTCATCCTAAATTTTAGCCTTTATTTACAACTGAAAACTTTAAAAACTTACGTGAAGTGAAAAGTTTAGTTAACGACCTTAACGTTATACCTTTGTATCGAGTACTGTACACTTATTGGCTTTCTTTCAGCCTAAGTCACCGAAAATATTTTATTTCTTTTTGAAACTTCAACCTGTCAAACGCTAGCATTTAAGCATCGAACACTACATGCTTCAACAATATTTGCAAATTATCAAAAGTTTTTTTTTATCAAAATTTTCACTCGGTTACCGTAATTTCGGTTTACGTGAGGTTACATAATAATACTAATTGCTATTTTTTTTTTATTTTTTTTCTAACTGTGTATGTTCGTAAATAAATTGAAAAGAAAAATTAAGAAATTGATTCTTTGTGCAGAAAATGACAACCAACAAGATTTTGGTAATTGTTTTGATTTCTTTCATTCAAAAATTCATTTTCTTCGTCTCTCAAATTTCAACAACACAATCCCGTTTCCACTCTTTCTCATTTGCATAAATTCAATTTTTGCTTGTTTTACAAAGCAAACAGAAAAAAAAAAAAAAAGAAACTAAGAAAATAAAAGAAAAAGCTGAAAATATAGAGAAAAGCATGCGAGCATGTTAGCTTTGAATCGAATCTTAGACACCGATCATCTTATAAAAAAAGTCGTTAAGAATTCATAAAGAAATTTTGAGCTTGCGTTTGCATCTCTCACAAGTTTTTAAAAGTATTTCAAAGATATGATAGCAAAAATTTGAATGTTTATCTGATGAAAAATATTTTTATTTTTTAAGCAGAAATGTTTAAAAATTTTGAAAATTGTTAGGTTTTTATCTAAATTGGGGTAAAGTGTGCGTAAGGGCTTCTTTTAGGAATTTTATTGTGGTGAGTAGTTTTAACATTTTGTTGGAAAAAGAAACTCCTAACGACAGAAGTAAGGACAGGCGGACATAATGAATTCCTAAGAGTTTGTATGAATATGTTTTGGTCTTACAAATAACTTTGTAAATTGAATACACCATCGTTATGGTGTATCCTTGCTGCGTATAAGTAGAAAGGAAAATGCGCCGGAGTGAAAAAAAATAGATATAAAAAATATTAATTGATTGCTTTTCACAGAGGAAGAGCACTGTTTATTTTTTTTAAATAAAAGGTGGATACTTTTTCTTTCGTTCTTAACTTTAAGTCTTGAAATATTAAAAAAGCCAACAACATAGTTAACTTTAGTCGGCTTCAAGCGAATTTGGGATTCACATTTTGTGAACAAAATACATAAAATAATTAAATTTTTTTCTAATTGTAAGCGAATCGAAAATTCGTTTATCGAAATTTTTAATCAAAATTTTCTCCTGACAAATATTTCAGTTAAAAAAGGTTGATCTTATTGCGCCTTAAGAAAGCCATAAATTGACGGACTTGTAAAGCCAAGCAGCCTTATATTTCGGTTATTAGACCCTATGTTTTCAAAAATTTTGAATATGTTGGGCTTTCGAGTTCCTTTTTTATAGCCTACACCACTTGTGGTACAAGAATACACTCAATTCTCTTTTTACACGAATTTTTTTTACACGAATTTGATTTAACACGAGTTCAAAAGAAAAAAAAATTCTTTTTTTACACTAATTATTTTGTTTTAACACGATTTTTAATATTCCAGGAATTTATGAGTTTCAGATATAATTCCCTTTTTCCAAAGTAGAAATTATTTTTTATAAAATATTTAATGAATGTGTAAAATGTGTAAGCACGAAATAAATTAAGTGAACTCTAACAAGAACTTTTTAATATTGTTTACACCTAATTCTCTTTTTACACGAATTTTTTTTACACGAATTTGATTTAACACGGGTTCAAAAGAAAAAAAATTTCTTTTTTTACACTAATTATTTTGTTTTAACACGATTTTTTAATATTCCAGGAATTATTTTTTTTAGAAGTTATTTTTTATAAAATATTTAATGAATGTGTAAAATGTGTAAGCACGAAATAAATTAAGTGAACTCTAACAAGAACTTTTTAATATTGTTTACACCTAATTCTCTTTTTACACGAATTTTTTTTACACGTATTTTTTGGGAACGTATCGATCGTGTAAAAAGAGAATTAGGTGTACATAATATTCTCAAATTCAATTGCTTCTTCAAAATAATGAATGCAAGCTTGTTACTTGAACCGTAGGATTACTTTAATGTGCAGAGTAACGTGCAAACAACAAGGACTCTTCGCTTTTAAAAGTACATACAAGCTGCTTATAAATTTCCCCTGATTTTAAGATTTCTTTTCACAAGTGCACGATTCTAAGAGTATTTGCCATTGGAAAAGAAAGCGCACTTGCGTTAAGTAAACTGAACAATAAAACTATTTTAATACATATACTATTTTTTCGATGACAAATTATCGAAATCGAAATTTCAGAGTAAACAGTAATTAATTTTAAGAGAAGATTTTTGTAATTCATCAGCTAATCAAAAATATTTTCAAAATAGAATTTCCATAATTATAAAAATTTGACTTGTATATAATATTGACTTGAAATGTTTTCAAGCAGGTGATCCAATTGCACGCCCAAAATCAATATAGAATCGAAATGATTTCTTTATAACCTCGTCTTACTTTCTTCTAGCTCATATGGGGGCTTTTGGGGGATCGCTCTTTTTATTTTAATGCAAAGTAAAACCTTATATTCGGATAAGACCCAAAAGTAGAAAAATATGTTACGCATTCGTTATAGTAAATCTGTATAGCAAATTATTATTCTTCACCGACTGCCGTTACAATATACTACAAATAAATACAAATATGAAGTCTTAGTTTTTATAAGAACGCAAAATATGATCCCATCCAATCTAACTTTTTGACCTTGGCTTAGCATGCCGAAATACTTTTCTTCTATCGGTTTCTGTCGCAAAATATGAAATATGGGACAGTTTTTTTTCATGGACTGGTCGTAAATCCTCACTTAACGTAACCTATTTTTAATACCGTTTGTCATTGCACCAAAATATTAAAGTGTACCAGATTTTTCTGAAAAATATGACGAAAACTGCGACATACTAGTTGAACGCGACAATATTTCGACAGATATCAGATGAATGGAAAATGATCCTGAATCGATTAGTATAACTAATGGTTTGTCTACCTCAAATCTTTCTTTTATTGTATTGTGAAATTCAAGGTACAATTAATGACTTTTCTCCACTATAATCTTTTGACTTGTTTTTTATACGTTCTCGTCTTGCTTCTTGCAGTTCTGCGCCTTCAAGGTAAACCTAGTTAAGAGATATTGTAAGCCGAAATAAATATACGAAATATTAATCGAGGTGAGAACGAAGTTGTTAATAGTTAAATTTTGCATTCAATATTTATTTGTACGATCATTAGAATTGGTCTCAATATTCGAAGTCATCTTTTGTAACTTCCACCGGCGAATCGGGTGTTATTAATAGTTTGGCTTACTTTATAATACTCCAAGAAAGGCGTATCTCCGATTCCCAGAAGTATATGTATTTCCATTAGATTTATAATCTGTTGATCGGTCTAGCCGGCTAATTAGATATCTGTCCGTTCATATATTTTTTTAGCTTGTTTATCCATTCGATAGATAGGGTTTTGTCGTCTCTTCCATCTCTATTATCATTCACCAGACTGTTTATCTCCGTTTCAGTCCGTTTGCATGTCCGTTTGTCTGTCCGCTTGGTATTGATAGCTGTTGTATTTCACGTATATGCATATCTATCCAGCAGTCTGCTGACTTAAAATGTATATCTGACCGGGTGCTTTTTGCTCATACAACTGATATTCAATTCGTTCCCATCCTTGGTCTGCTTTGGAAGATTGATACAGTAAGTTAAAACTTTGTGAATATATTTTTTCTCGAGCATCACAGATCAAATTCTATATTATAACGAAGTGGAACCGTCAAAAATATGCCAAACATAATCAAAACATAAATTTAAAATTTTAAATAAATATTAAGAAGAGTCACTTAAATATTCTGCATGAATATGGTTCGGATTGCGCTAAAAATTATCTCAATTTTATTAAGTTAATCAAATGTTCATCCCAAATCCAACGTATGGTTTTACTTTTATCGGTTGTAAATATGCTATCAAAAAATAATTGAGCTTCTATTCGTCTCTAAATTGTCGTACAATTTTTAACGTTGAAGTAACTTATGCCGTTCATAGCGTAGGATATGATAAAATGAATATACCCTCGTTGGCGCTTACAATTAATGAAATTGAAGAATGGACTGAAGTACCACTTGGATGTCCTAGTATATAACAAAGTGTTTATGGAACAGAGGAGAGAGTCCAACATCCTGGAGACAATTAAGTGCCAAAAAGTGATAAAATTATGAAAAATATGCGAATCAATATAATTAAAACAAGTAAGAAAGTTATATTCGGCGGGGACCGAATCTCGCATACCTCACACCACTACGCTTTGCGCATTCTACTCTTCAAGTTCTCTTATTGAATATCCTTATCGATGGTATTGCTGTAAAAAAAGTAATTGCGGTTAACCCATTTTTAGGCATCTTCATTTGAGGAATTTACAAAATGATTTTAAACAGTTTGTCTAGTTTGCGTTATGGTAAATAAGCATAAAACCTCAAAAAAGTTAAAAAAAAAAAAAAATAATTTAATTATTTGTAACTTTGTATGTAAAGAGTAGATTCTTACTTTTATAATTTGTTAGAAATAACTAAAAACCCACAAATTTTTGTTTAAGAAAGACGAAGTTGCGTTCAATTTAGGATCCATTGCGGGCTTCTCGGACCAATTTGGCCTGCGTGCAAAAACTTCGAACGTTTTTAACAAGTTTTAAGTCAATATCTTCCTTTGCGCGACCAGGAGTGTGCCAATAACAAACACTACGTAAACACACAGACGGACAGACATGGCTAGATCAATTCAGAATTTCAGGCTGGTCAAGAATATACATACTTTATAGGGTCTTTGAACCTTCCTTTCGGGTGTTACATACATTGTGAAAAAAGAAACAAAATAAGTTTAGCCCCATCTTACAGTGGTGGATATAAAAACTAAGAGAAGAGAAACTGTTTGGACTCGTGTTTATTGCTTTTAAAGAATGCACTTATATTTAAGACAAATAAAAACAAGTAAAAACATTACAGTAGGCCATGGTCTGCTATAAATATCGTACACCACTTCGTTTAAAGTAGTTGTTTATCTAACGACTTTTCAAAATAAGGCTTTATAGGGGAAGTGGTCGAAAAAGTAGTCCAATAACAACCATTTTTAGTAGCGTCCATCTTTGGGACGAAAATTGCGATCTGTTAGTTGATTACACGAAAACAAGACGGACAGTCGGATATGTATTCACGTTCTGAATCGATCGGAATAATAAGAGGCTGGTTTACCCCAAGTCCGTCTGCATGTTGTATACATCCGTATAAGCTTTATTTATATACCACAATATATGTACCATATGTGATGTAGAGAATTAAAATATGGTTAAATTGCATTCATTTATTAACTTGAAATATAAAACATACAATAATTATATACTTACTATAAAACATTGAAATGAAATTATTTCTTTCCTTCTGATGCAGTTGGCTCCGCGAGTATAGTGAAGTGAGATCAACTTATTCAGTTCATTTATCTTCCGGGTGTTCGTTAAGATTTAATAATAAAATTGATTTTAATGCAAAACACAAATGGTGCAGATATAGATAAGTAAATTCCAAAGGATGGCAGCTTTACAATTCCGTTCGCAATAACCGTTATTCGGCTTTGTCTATGGACTAAACGATCTGAAGCAAACTCCCAACTTGCTGTATTTCTTCTTGTACTCTGATATTCTAAGCAATTGGCTTTTGACAGTGATGACCTCAGTTCTGATCATTCTCCACCGACTATCAACCTCAAAATGATTGCTTAGAACCTTCCACTAAAATTTTATGTAATTGGTCGTAAAACTGACATGGAGAGTTTTAATGACTGTATCGAAAAGAATTCCCAATCTAATCCGAGCTTTGTAAAGCTTTACTGTAGTAGAAGGTTTCACAAATTGAAGTCAACAACGTAGTTTGATATCTACTCGCAGAACAATTACGTTAGTGTTGAAGTAGGGCTAATAATCATCAGAGGTAAGAGAAGATTGAGAAAACAACGGCAAAACTAGCAAGAGTCTTCTAGGCACAGAGTGCTCTGTGTGTTTTACGTCTGCACCTGACATGTGTCTTAATCAGACGGGTTGCCTACAACCATTGGCAATCGAGGTAAGTTGATTGACGACCCCCCAGGGAGAAAGACAATCCCCATTTAAGGGGGCCTTTCTACCCTGAAGTACCGCAATAGAAGATGGGTGTGGGCCAAATTCTCGTTTAGTGGTCTACGTCGAGGCCTATCTAAGCACCTCTTCAATAGCTCCCCGCGGCACTTTGGGGTAACCACAGCCACCACGAATACTCCCCGAAGGGCCGTACCCAGCGGTCAGGCAAGAAGGCATTCTCCGGCATTCCGATGGGTTGTGTGCATCATCCTGCCAGAGCAATCCAACTTTGGGCAACCTGACCCCCGTGGACACCCTTTAATTTCTTGGCTTATCGTTCAAACCAGAACTTATACCAAGCTATACAGCTTTGGGTGATCTCATACTGTACGCTTTTCGCTCTTGCCTTCGGATTCTCCACACGTCCCGGACGGCCAAGCCTGACTATCCTTCCTCAAGGAAAATAATGCTTCCAAGGTTGTCGTCGCACAGAACACACACCTATCTGTGCCCCAGCCCACTTGGTATCGCTGGCCATCCTTAGATGACCTCCACCAAGAGAACCTAATAGGGAAAGAAATGCTTCCTTTTATTAAAAAGAAAAGCCCCTTCCGACTAGACCCCTTCCGCTTTCCAATGAGAAAAACCTATTGCTAGGTTATAGATAGAAGCCTTAAACCTTTCTTAGCCATTGACTGTGCGACTCTTAAAGAGCCATAATGCAGCAGAAAATGTTTCTAGGGAGCACCACGAAGAGGTGAAGGTTTCGGCACTTTCATGGGTGAACCAATTGATCCCATAGTTTCGCTCTTCTAGGCACAGGAAAATTGTACGCAAAATCTGCGTTTTCGCCGAGCAGAGGTTAGGAATAAACACATTAACAACCTCATTGTCTGCAAGAGTAGAGCCGAGGAGGTAAAAGTCGCGAGTAGCAAATCAGTACTCGTAGATTCATATCTCAATGCAGTAGAGTTTACTTTGGTCTAAGCTATAGTGAGCGAGTTGGTAAATGCATAACACTTACCGACTGGGCAGCCGGACCCAACCGACGACTTCTTTGTCTTTCCGGCCGTCACCATGTTACACGAATAGGAGCAACCAAATATCTTAATCAACCGACTAAGTGAATTGTTGCCTTCAGATGTGCGCTTGAAAATTGAAGGCGCAATGATAGGAAGGAAGTTGAAAATGTTGCTTTTCATCCATAAGAAAGTTTTAACCCTTCACAAACCTTGTGTAAATTCAACTACAAAAAAAAAAATATATCAAACCAGTCCACGTCCCATGGATTGGTCTACTAGGTATATATCAATTACTGAAGTCAAAGAAAAAGTTAATAGTTAAGAGCTAAAAGGTCTGGCATGACTGACTACTTTCAAACATAAAAAGTTTCTTTCAAGACTACTTGTATCCTGTTTGCCACCACAGACATTTCTATGTGAAAGTTGAAAATGATAGATAGATCGAGTGCATATAAAATTCAAGTTGGGATGGAAATGCGCTTAATTCCAATGCTTTATATCATTTTCACTTTAGATTTTCCGATTGCTGAGAATAACTGACATACATGGACAAATGGGACAGTCATCCTATTTTCTTGTCAAGAAAATTGCGCTTTAGCTGAGCAAATGCAATGTTAAAATAAATGCTGAAAAGTGTAAACATAACATATTCACGTTAAATAAAAGTTCTTGTTCTTCACTATTTTTGAATAGCAATAACAACTCTATCAACAACAATGCAAAATATCTTGGCTTGCACATAGATCATGTACGAGCTCAACGCTAGAAATTTGACTGAAACAATAAATAAATGCATCTTATATGGGGATATCCTCCAACTTGTTAGGGTCCACGATACAAAATTATGAGGACAAGCCAGTAATTCCAGTGTTGAAATACTTCAAATATATCCAACTAAAGCTTTTCATATTATCGTTAATGCCCTGTTGTTTGCTAACAAAGAAAAAAAACTATTCATGATGATCTCGATAGTTCCTAAAACTATTTAATGAATTCTCTTACTGTGTATTGTCCCCCTTCATTCATTTATTTAAACGTTACATCCACATTATTATTGTATTGGTAGATTGCTCCCATTGGGCGCCAACAACCTCTATTAGTTTCCTCATTTAGCTGCAACGTTCACCTTAATACCTTTTTGAGCAGATTGTAAATTCAGTGTATAATAAGGAAGACAAAATTTTAATAGCATTCTTCCTGAGTAAATGTACATTACATTACATTACATTACATTACATTAATTACCAAATTTTTAATGTTTCCTTACCGGATGCCAGAAACAAAATTTGCTAAAATCTTTAAGAAAAGCTATTTCTTTTTTTTTTTTTGTATTATGCAAGTAATCGTTATGTAATGGCGAGAACGCGTTTCATGTAGATACCATTTTCTTCTAAAAAAGGGTTCCCCAAGTGAGTGCCACTAAAGTCTTTTAAATTATTTTCTGCGATTAAATAAATAGAAGTCTACTGAGCTAATAAACAAATATTAACGACAACTGCGGCAGCAGGAGTACAACGTGTTTGACAGCGAAAAAAGTTAACGAACAGTTAATATAATTGCATTAGCTAATGCTGATTAAATCTATATTTGTGGATCCATTATAAAATTAAGTGCTTGAGTTATATGCATGCATATGTAACAGCTCATAAAATAGCCAAACCTATACACTTAGAAAAGCGTGACACGACCTGGCAGCTAATGCTATAAAGTAATAATTTTGATATAATTAAGAGAATGAACGGGCGAACTAAATAGGTAGTAACGATCCTCCGAATTTTTGAGGAAAGTACTGTAAAGTTGACATTTG
Source organism: Glossina morsitans morsitans (assembly GCA_001077435.1). Taxonomy (NCBI): domain Eukaryota; kingdom Metazoa; phylum Arthropoda; class Insecta; order Diptera; family Glossinidae; genus Glossina; species Glossina morsitans. The sequence continues at coordinate 84,238 of CCAG010010219.1, forward strand.
GTGTTGACGTTTGTGTCTGCCCTATTGGCATGATATGTCTTGAAATTGGAAAATAAAGTGAAGGAAATTTATTTCAGCAAAGTCGTAGAAGAAATATTCCCCTTTACTAATTTGATCGTAAATAAGGCAGATAACATCTCAGGAGCCGGTAGTTGGTAAACTGTCTTCACATGGTGGAAGGGATAAACAAACAATACCAGCTTAATTCACGTAATGCAAATGTTGAGAAATGACGTAGAACTGACATAGAAAGCTGACTTAATGAGGTAAATACAGTACTAATAACCTGATGATCAGACAATAACTGAATACTCTACTAGCAGATCAACCAATGAGGTACATAAGGGTTCGCATATTCATTTCATTTACCTATCAATCAAGACTAGCCCATGTTCACCCACTAAAGCATTATAATGTGATAAACAAAACGAGTCCGTCGTTTTAAAGAAATTACTCCACACATAGATGAAACCTATACCACTATCTCTAACTCATGACATCTCGCAGCAAAGCTAAAACTTGGCTCACAAAGTCTTGGTTGACGAAGGGATATGAAATCGATACATAGTTTGTAATTCATCCCTATGCACACCTTCAGGAACCAGAACACGCACACAAAAAGCAAAAAAAACGAAAAAAACCAAAAACGTCATTACTTAACTCGAACGAGTGCAGTTAACGATTTAGTATATTACGTCAAGGAAAAAGTTTGTGTCGTTTTCCTCTTGGATTGGTCTGACTTTAGTAACATTAGCGCTACCGACCAACACCATATTGTAGCGCCTATGAAAGGTGACAATCTACAGGTAATTGGAGAAAGAAAGTCACTTTATTTACGTAATCGCATAGAAATGCCTGAAGTTTTACATTGATCTTCTAATGGTTTTACCAGAAAAATGACAAAAAACTATCATCCATCAATTAAAACGGCACATGTTTGGCTTAATAAAGTTCACTTAAAGTATAAGTAAAACTTGTTTGAATTTCGATGAAAAGAAGACATTGATCTCTTATACATGTTTTCTCAAATTTTTATGGCTATGAAAAGATCTTTTAGTGAAAAGTAAAGCATACATAGTTATTACTGGTTCAATACTGTATGCTGGGATACTGGTAAATCCCGAAAACAACAAAGAAGGAAACCAAGTCGTAGTTTCATGTGACAGATGACTTTCACTTCCACATAATCTTCTACTCTTACGTTGCCTACTCTAATGCGACATTGTCAAGGAGCAAGTAAGAAAGTTATATTGGCCTTGGCGAAAGTTTTTGTGACCGGCTATCTTAAAGCACTCGATAATTGCAAATTATTTTCTAAGTATAGACTGTTCCTACGACCACGTGGAAAATTTATGCAAATTTTTAGATCAGTGCATGCAATATTTTTAAGTCATAGTTATATGTTTGATTATTTTACATATGATCAAAGAATGTTGCGTACTAAAGAGTTAAATATATTTGGCAAATATATAGATCAAGCTTAAGACCAATATTTGTTATGGATTTTAAATTGCGTTCTTCGTCGTGGTTTTGTGTACATAAAGTCTATTCTCCACTTGAACAGCACAGGTTATTTAAGAAGTCTTAAATTTTCTCTTTTGGTTGACGAAGGACAAACTGAAGGATGGAAGAACACGTGCACAGTTTGATATGACGAAGTACTTTCAAAATACAACGGCTCTCGTATATATGTAGATTTTATGACATTTCTTATCCATATTCTCGTTTACTATAAACGGAACTAAAAGTCTATGATGACCTTGTCCTCTGTAGGTGCAAATAATAAGAGCATACATCGCGCAAAATCGTCACAAGTCTTATTGGATGATAATGCAAGAGTTTTTCCATCTCTCAAAAAAAAAAAATAAAAATCAATTGGGGTTAACGCAAAGTCGAAAACGAAGATGAATTAAATAAAATATGAGATTCGTGACAGCACCTCTTTGATGTTTTCTTTTTTTTGGATATTAATTTTTAAAAAGCTCCTTTTTTCCACGTGACTATCGCGCCCACTTGGCTTTGTCATATTAGAAGACAATGCTCTTTCCTTTGATCAAGTGTAGCCATTTTTCTTTTTTCAATCCTATTGAAGCCGTCAGGTTAATTACTGGCAGAATAGATTAAAATGAATCGTTTTGCCAAAATATAGAACTTTATAAATTATGAGCCTATTCAAATTCCCCCATATCTTTCCAGTACAATCTCGTGCGGCACTTATTCCCATAACCTTATGTGGCGTTAATTATGCATTTGACACTATTTGCAATGGTTTACTTTGTTTGATCACAATCTTTATTGAGTATTTTAACCATTTTTCATCATGCTGCACCCATACATATATCGAACTTGCTTATTTGTCTAGCCTTATGCAAACGCGGTAAAACTATTCTCTGGTCGAGATTTTATTCCTGCAATGCAATGACTGCATATTTGTCAGTCTTCTTCGATAATTCCTGAAATTTTATTCTCTTTCTCAATAGTTGGTCGCAATGTATGCATGAACATCAACATTAACATCAAAATCTGCGAAACGAAGGCGAGAAATTCATCTAAATTCTATTGAATTTCATTGACTCGACTTTACATAGCAGAGATCATCGCTAGGCTTGTGTAGCTTTTTCGACATTTTCGCCGTGGAATCGCAATATATAATGATTTTTTTTCCGATAAACGATATAAAAAACTATCTACGTGATAATTGTTTCTTTCTAAATCCGTATCAGAATGCCGCAATCTGATATATGAGACCACATACCGTCTGTATTGAAAGCAATCTCTCAGTACTTTTTCGGCAAATAATTAAATGAAAAACAGAGTATTAATATTTAATTATTTCGCTGCGCTTTTAAGTTTTACAAGAGACATTTTTAATGAACAGTTTTATGAGCTTTTGTTAATTTTGTTCTCTCTTTTCGAAGAATTTTTTATTACACAGCATAGACGGAGAGATTTTAAGGTAAATTGTACATACATACCAATTTTCAATAGTATTTTTACATTTGCCCAAAAAAACTTTTTGCGGAGGAAACATTTCATAATCTGTTCAATTATGCACTGGATTGAAAACTTTTGTTAAGTGAGCACAAAACAAGTTGTTAAGATGCCCTTTGAATTTCAAAAGAAATTCAGAAAAGAAAACTTTTCCAAAATTTTTCTTTTAATTGAAGAACAAGCGAAAAATAAAGCAAACATGAAATGTATGTATATAAAGTGATGGCAATACATCTCTCTTAGCCCTTTTTTACACAAAACGTTACATTCTTCTGCCATATTTGATATCAAAACTTTTAAATCACAATTTAAAGAACTAAAAAAAAAAAAACTGCATTGAGTCACTCATTTATACGAATTCGCGCAAATTTATTAAAGCAAATTTATTTGTTTTGTCTGAATTTTAATTGTTTTAATTAATTGCAGCCGTAATAATCTTTGATCGCAGTGCAAAAAATATTTCCATGGGATATGTCTAAGGAAAAGTATATGGATTTACAATATAGTGGCGTTGGCAGCGGTGAGGGATCGAATAAAAGTGCAAAACGCCCAATACGACCAAAACTATTGAAATTAAGCGATGTAACGATACCACACCGAAGCCGAAAGAAAACCAAAACAAAGGTAATTGAACTCACAATCGATAATTATATAGGAAGTCAAAGTTTTTGTTTTTTCTTTTTTTCTTATTAAAAATGGTCTGAATCGAACCCATTTTTCGACTACTATTCACAGAACTCCTTATTTGAGAGAGTCATTACATGAAAATAATATTGCAATTTTCAAAATTCCTCGACAAATCAAAATCAATTTCGCGATCGCGCAAAAAAGTTTCCTAAATTTTGACCATGCCCTTTCAGGTTTTAGGAACCGTCTTATGTAAAGATTTCCGCGAAAGATCTAATTCTACATGAAAAGATGTTACAGTTCTTGGCATTTTACCATGAAAATAAATGAGCAACAGCATTAGGAGAAAGGGCGATTGGGCTGTTTAGTGTTCAGCCTTGCCAACTGTAACCTGTTTACTTGTTTCACTTATTTTCGTAGTAATAACATATTACACAAATGAAGATAACTTTGTAGGATTTAAGTCAGAAGAAACGTAAGCTAATTGTATTGCGGACCAATTACAACGTTTGGATAAATGTGAAAGCGCTATAAAGTGAAACGTATATGCCTAGTGTACGCATGTGTACGCAATTTCATTTAGCCTTAAGCGCTAGTCTTCGAAATTCTATGTTTTTTCAAGCATTCAAAGCGGTTGGAGATTCTGTCCGGCTGGGACCAAATGGATGGTTATTCGTTTCTATTCTTTCACACTTCACTAGTTTCCTTTATGTTTATTTTTACATTTTTAGAATAATCTATATCGGCAACTATACGGCTAACAATTTGTTCTCTGCATATTTTTCATTTTCTCTTATTTAGACGAAAGATCGTTCGTTATCGTCGGTACGTGATCGTATATATGATGATCCCGCCTACACCGATGATATTAGCCATTTGGCTAATCCAATGAGGCGTAGCAGTTTTGCTTCGACAAATTTACTAAATGAAGCTACCAGTGGCGTTGGTGGTGGTAGCAGTTCTTTGGGTAAACGTAGCAAGCTTACTAAAGAGTTTTTGAAGATCGCTCAAGAAGATTTGGGGCGGCTCGTGTTCAGCAGTTCTGATGATGACCTGCAATCAGCAGCTGTAATTAGGAATTCGGACAGGGGACGAAGTTTGGAACGTGGTAGAATGAAAAAGGAGTCCGCTAAAGAGCATAAATCAAGTCGTTCTGAGAAACACACTACAAAACGTAATTTAAGTTTGGATAATAAATTACACGATTCGCAGCATAATGAAAATGTCGATGAGTTGATTTCCCAAACTCCGGCTCCTTCGAGTTTAACGCGACACAATTTAGGTACACAACACACTGATGATAGTTGTAACGGTAGCCGGCAAAGACCTCAAGAATCTCTACCTGATCAAGACGATCTGTTTTCAACGCGTAGCTCTAGGGGAAAAGATTCTACAACGACAGCGGAACGCGACACATCGACTGCTGCTTCTGTCAGCAGTGTGAATACTTCGAGCACAACTAAAATGCAAATGGGTCGCCGTTTTTTGAAAGGCGAAATTGGTATAAAAAGTTTTAATTATTATCTACTTAAAGAAGGTATAAAAAGCTCAAAAAAGTTTGTGGAAAAACAGCGCAACAATCTACAAATGAATGCGACGAATGGCGGTGCCAACAACTTAAGCATAACAACAGTTAATACTACTCCCACTAATGTTGTCACTAGTTCCATATCTGCTTTAAACAACAAAAATAAATTGCAAACTCGGAGTGAGGAGAATATTTACGAAGAAATATTTTTTAAAGATGCCCCCCTCAGCGATGACGATGAAAATCAAAACCTCCCAAATAGCCAAACAATTAACCCAAAATTATTGCAAACCCCCTCTGATACAGTTTCACATAGTGGTAATTTGCTAAATGATTCGATAGTGTACGCCGATTGTGAGTTATGTATGCAACAGTGTAATAGACAAGAGTGTGACTATTGTTACAGAGCAGAGAGGGCAAATAATGCCGGAAATTCAAACAGCCAGCAACAATTTCAACAACAGACATTTAATTTAAATTCTTTGAAAGCCAATCAGGCCGGCAACAATTATCAAAGCCAAACATCCATGATTATTAATAACGGCAGCGCAGTTAGATCAACGGCTAACGACACCCACGTGACCACAGCTCCCATTTTAGAATTTCAGTCTTACAACCCCAATAATCCGGGTGTGTATAAAATTGAAACCACACCGGTAGCCATTACCGGTGATTATAATCCGATTTTGCAATTCCAACAGCAGCCATTGTCTAATATCAGCGCACAGCAGTATCCGAATCAATATTCGACTTCAACTACGAGCACCGCGACAACAACACCTAGCGAACACCAACAGCAGCGGCGGCAGAAGCACCACCAGCACCACCTACAGCAACAACAACAATTTTATGCTATAAATCAACAACAGCAGCAGAATATTTATGGTACAGCTGCCAACAGCACGTTTTGGTCACAAAACGGTCAATTAAGGCAGCGAAATAATCATCAAAGTTCATCGTACAATTCGAACAACCTGAGCTCTGTTGGGGGCCATTTATCTATGCAACGCATGAATACCAAATCTAGTTCCTCTAGCGATTCCTTGCAGTATTATCATCAACAGCAGCAGCAGCAGCAGCAGCAGCAACAAAAATTTAATACTTTAACACAACTTGAAGTCAATCATTATGCAGGTAACCGCGGAGAAGTGTCAACTGCTTCTACACCCTATCTTTACACACAACCCATGTATCCATTGATGTATGCCGCTAGTGGACGTTTGGGCGGTTCTCAGATATTGCTGGATACGAGCAGCTCTGCAGCGTACGATGCCCCAACCGGTATTTATAAAACAGATTCGCGCGCTTCCATATTAAGTGAATATTCATTGTCACGCAGTTCTGATACCTATTATGCAAGCCAGAGGTATGGAGGACCTGGTTTAACTCGTCACTTTCCACACACTCAAATGACTAACACTCACTTTGGAGATTCTCTGCTATCCTCGTACGCAACTTCGGCTCAAAGGCGATATTTTGGTAGTGCTGAGAGTTGTCGCTTTGCTTTTGACTGTCGTCGTTGCAGTTTTGAAAATGTCCCAGTAAGCACTAGCACCTCCGCTGTACGCAACGGTAAATGTCCTTATTCAGAGAACTGCCATTTTGATTGTCGAAATTGCGATTGTTCCTCAAATTATTTTTCTTCTGACTTTGATGAATTATATAGCGGTGGCGGTATACCACGAAAAACGGCTAAAGGTACTTTGCCGTCCACAGGAGGTCAGCCCCCGCCAGCTTTAGACGACTACGAAGAGAGTGCGGCTAACGAACGTAAGCAATCTTTAAAGCAAAATAAATATGCTCAAGACTTCTTTAAACATGTCAGCGATGTGAAGCGCAGTATTTATCAAGCAGAAATGCAAAGAGCGGGGGCCATGGAACCGGCGAATTCAAAGAAACTATATGGGAAAGAGAATAACGAATCAGAAAAAGAAGAACGTGGCAGTATGACAACCTTGCCTCTAATCAAAGAGCGCTCCCGAAAGCCCACGCCAGCTCCTAGAAATAGTTTACATCAGAACCAAACAATAGCTGGTCCATTAACGCCACATCCTCTGACACGACGTTTACATCAACGAAAAAATGAAGCTATAGAAGAAAACAAGCGGGAGTACTCTTCATTGGACCGTTTGGTTATTAAACATACTGGAACTATTCCCAAAATATCGGCGAACGATCAAAAACCAAGCCCGCAGCATGCTTCGCAAACATATGGCAAATCTAACGAACGATTCCAACACAGCGTGGACCCAATAGATAGTAAGCTACATGGTTCGTCCGTTGCTCCTTCGTCAAGTAAAAGACATGGAAGCTCCTTGAAAACTTCTACTAGTTTGAATGCAACGTTGCCTTTAAAACGACGAGATATACCAGCACCACCTCCACCATCTCCAGCAACTTATGCTGACTTGCAAGAATTACGGTACAGCCTGAAACAACAGCAACAACGCCATGAAATCACACCAAATAGCAACAACAAAACAGACGATACAGACCAAAAGCTGAAGATTAAAAAATATGTTGGAAGTGAGGCCGACCAAGAAAGCGAACAACCTCTACATAATGAAAAAATTAGAAAAGAAAAAGAGATAATAACAGCAAATCTTGTAGCGCCTTCAACACCACCCCTGCGGCCACTCTCAACAACAGAAGCTGAACTATTGCACACATTGCATACAACAATAACAATGACTCCAACTGAAGATTACCTAACAATAAGTGAGGCCTCTGTCTCCTTGCCAGCGGAAACCGCCGACAGAAGCACCTTTGATGTAGTTACTTGTGAAACAACTTCAAGTGATATGGCCACCGCTGCGACTAGTGTCTCTCGGGATGTACAAGCAATTGTTAGCGAACAACGGGAGGTATATGCAAACGATGATGAGTCAACTTTTAACGTCGAAATTACTACCAGTACTAGCATCGTTATTCCCATACACAGTGAGGCTATAGTTAATAACGCCATACAGGCAGCCACTGTATCTTCTCTCCCTTTTACGTTTATTTCCGCTTCATCAGCTGCAGCTGTAACTTTCGATTCCCAGCAACGTGATCAAAACGATGACGATGACGTTTTCTATGATGCGCGTAGCGAAGACTCCAATTGTACGGCACCCAGTTATAGTGCAGCATCCAATAAACAACAATCTCATCATTTTCTCATAGACTTGGAAGCTAAACGACAAACACAACCACAAAAGCAATCACCGACCACCCCACTGTTAGCTCATCAACAGGTAAGAAACAAAATTATAAACGAGCATGTGTGCTTTAGTGCGCGTATGCAATCATGTATGTTATTTAATTTTTTTTAATGTCAGAAGTAGTTGGAGGGAAACAAATAACTTTAAAAGATACTTTTCTTTCCGCAATCATTTTATTAAAATAAAAAATGAAAGACATGAGAAACAGAGGAAGCGGAAGAATTTCAAAGTATGTACAGAACAGTGAAAAGAGTTGTCAAAATTTTGTTACAAGCGCGTCCTGACGTCGGATATGCAAGCACGCATGTCTAAATACATCACATTGAATTAGGTATGAACGTGTTCACGTAAAGCACATCTTTTCCTATTTTTGCCTTTCTTCTCAAACTTTCCAAACTTTCGTGCAATAATATTAAATTACGATATTAGCAGTAGTACCTTAAATGATCTCTTATCATGCAATATAGCAATGAACTAACTGAACCCAAACATATTTATGGAAGACATATTTCTATTTGAAAGTTTATTTCTATGCTTCACACGAATTATGAACAGAACTACATTATCAGAGGTTATGTCAATGACACGGCAATATCTTTGAAGAAGTTGTGGTCTTTGGTCTACTGACCATCGAGCTTTTCATGGATGCACTGATCATTGTTTACAGTGTCTTCCACGAATGACGGCTTCCGCACTTGGCTTTGAATATCGATTTAGCACAAAGCACATCGCTGGAGTCGATTAGTTCACCAATCAATATAAAATAGAATTGTTTAGTTCGCAAATAAAGCAAACGGTATCCGCAGAAGCAGAAACTCGTACATGCAGTATTTATTTATTCAATCCTACGACATATAACGCAGCATAATTGTGTTTAAAATATTTTTGATACAAAACGCTGTAAGCTAGAGTATCCGTCCAAAGTGAATTTACCGAATTTCATTTCAATTTGCAGGATTTCACCGACCCGGGAAGTGCGATGAGATATAACTGCTACATTGAATCAGTCGACTTTGTCGAGCCATTGCGCCTATTAAAATTTGTTGAATCTTCTCATCTAATTAATGCGTAGATAAACTCGTCCTTTGGAGAGTTTCGATTCGTCCAAAACTTATTTCTAAGGACAAGAAAGCTATATTCATCCTAATCCAAATCTCTGATACTTATTTGATTGCAAACTGTAGAGGCAAATTCCTGTTTGATTTGAGAAGTGTATCTAAAATATATAAAATTTTAGCAGAGTAATTCCTATACTAAAGCAAAAAAAAAAAAAAAAAAAAAACATTGACACAATGGAAGGCATCTTCTTGTTAGATCGAATCATAAAGTAACTTTCTAGAACTTCTTAGATAGAATCGATATTCGTATCTACCTATCACAACACATAGAAACTAATGAATTTGTGAGGCAAGGGTTGAATGAGTCATTTGGAAACTGTGCACGTTTCATTAAACTGTTGTGCATAACGGCTAAATTAGAGTGAGAAACTGCATATTGTGGTACTTCGGGCATATTGGGGTACAAGGCAATAGTGGTGAACTGATAGCTGAAAAAATGTGCAGTGTGTTGTGCGGCGAAGGCTTGATAAGCGATTGTGTAATTAGAAATAGATTTGCCAAATTCCCTTCTGGAGATATCACTTTCGCGCCATTATTCGTCTGTCTTGGTAATGACTTTTTTATTTTAGTTTCAATTTCAATTTGAATGCAACGAGTGAGAGTTTAGTGTCGCTTTTGGAATGGCAATGCGATCGAACCTTACTTTTTCGACAATGAACGTGGAACTTTCTCTGTTTATTTCTCTCCCCAACTATCTATCTATGTCTGTATTGACCGCGCTCTCCTTGTGCCTTACGCTCTCTATCTCTTGATATCTTGAAATCGCTGCAAATTAAAAGACATTTTTAATATATTCGCATTCGTGTATATATCTACATAAAATTTTTATATTGAAGTTAGTAATTGTCTTAGAAAACGCCTGCAAATGGCAAAATTTCTATGTTTGCTTAAGTTTTGTGGAAAACGTTAACGAATTGCAATAACACCAATTCTCTATTCTTAATTGCTTCATATGATTTTTTCACAAATTTTTATTAAAAATGTAAGGAAAAATAGTTTTTTTGAAAAAGGAAAATAAGTTTTAAATAAATAATCCTTTTAAACTATGTTTTTTTTTTTTTTTTTTTTTTAATCTTATTAAATATTTTTTCTTATTTTTAAAATATTTCATTATAGGAAATGAAAAAACAAAACCTCGAAGCACAGGAAATGCTTGAAGAGCGACAAAAACAGGAGCAACAATCCGATGAAAATTGTTCAAATGAAAATAAAACAAACGAAGAAAAAAAGAGAAAACTATGCAAAATCATGTGGAAAATATTAATAACCTCAACGATAATAACAACAAAGACAACGATAACGACAATGAGGAAAATGCAACAGCCTGTAGTGATGTAGATAACAACCATGACCAAAGTGACAACAACGATGTTGACGATAATGGTGAAAACGGCGATGGAGAAGTAATATCAACAGAAAAGGACCATGCCATAAACGCAATTGTTACAACAGCTACAGCGACATTAACATCAACGACAACAACGATAACAACACAACTAGTCAAGGTTAACAGTATATCTGAATATGAAAAAACAAAAAAACAAACGAAATGTATAGGAAAAGAATCTAGTAATGCAATCGTTAAGCACACGACATCACGCGGTGGTAAAGATAGAAATGCAGAGAAACCTGAAAAAAGGTCTAAGCACAATCGAAAAGAATCAGAAAAGGAAGTAAAAACAAAACTGACAATGAACCTGGACGACGAAAAGACCACAATAAATACATCGACCACAATAACAAGAGAAACAACAACAACAGCAGCAACAGCAACAACAACAGCAACAGCAACAACCACAACAGCAACAACAACATCAGCATCAACGTCTAAATACATAACAGCAGCAGTGACAACGAAAAAGCAACGAACGCAACGTCGCTCGCCCAATTCATGTCAGGTCAAATCACCAGCGGCAACACTAAGTTGCGATACATGTTGCCAAGAGGAGTGTAAACCAGAATTGTTATTACAGCAGCATCTGCAGCAGCATGAGAAAGATCATATACAACACTCGTCGACGCAGACATTGAAGCCACCGACTTTGCATATAGGTAAAGCTGGTCAACCAACACGTCTTTGTGGTAGACGTAAAGCGAATAGTAAAGAACGAGCGAGCAAAACAAAACACGAAATCAAGACCAAAATTATATACAGCAGCGAAAAACCAGACAGCATCGTTACTAACAATAATAGAGAAACCGGATTTATAACAAAAGCTACTACACCAACAGCAAGCTTAAGTGAGGCATGCGCGAAAAATATAAAATCCACAAATGTTGCGGACACCAAAGAAAGAACGCATAAAAGGAAAGAGAGAAAATCAGAAAAATCAAAAACAAACGAAAATCGTTTAGTTGCCGATAAGGTAGAAGCTGAAAAAACTAAAAATGAAAAAACTGAAAATGAAATGAAAAAAGGTGCAAAGCACATTGAAAATGTTGAACAGCATGCTGAAGACGTTGTTTCCGGAGTGATAGTGGATGCTGTTATAAAATTACAACATGAAACGGAGAAAGGAAACGACAAATCTCCATCGACGACTACGGAATCATTGACGTTGGCAGCCATGAACGCCAACGTAAGCCTGCCTTCGTTACCAACTGACGTTGAGCAGACGAATAGCATCACCACTGCCGATACTATTGAGACCAACTCTACAGCCTTCAGTAACTCTACAGCCTTCAGTGTCACAGCACACTCGCTTAGCAGGTATGCGTTCATGTTACTGTGAAATCTACATTTGTTGTTATCTAAATTTACTATTTTTGTGAGAGTGAAGTCAGGCCTACAAAATACTATAAGCATGTTGTGCGGGTACTAGCATACACACACTTGTTGTGAATACACTTGTTAATAATGAATGTAAATGGAAGCGAGTGCGAGTGCGAGTGAGTGTATGTGTTTGTGGCTATTGTGTATATAAAGTGTACATACAAACAATGAAATAAATTAATTAAAAATTAATATCAATACAAAATTGTAAAAAGCAAAAATTATTTAATGCAGACAGATTTCAGAAATCGGAGCTTAGCCCCAAAAAGTTTAGTTTGGTTTCAAAAATTTAAATCATTTTTTCTAAATTACAAGTTTCTGTTATCACCTAAAAAGTAAAGGAAAATTATTACTATTGTCTGATGTTCACTACTGCATACGCAACAGAACAAAGAAGAATTCTTTAAGGATTACGTTGCGCTCCTTTTGTTTTAAAAAGATTAAGAAGAAGGTATGTATGCAATATATAGTATAAGCTTGTGTGCGTGTTTACGTGTTCTTGCTAAAAACAATATTGTGCAACATGCTGTTAGATTATTTTTGCATTTAAAAGATTAACTGAGTTAATATCGTGCACAACGAAAGAAATCAAACCTTAAAGCAACAATGAATTCGTTGATATTGTGTTCTAACGTTGCAACGTTTAATGTCCATCTAATTAATTTTTATGTTCAACAGAGCGTATTGGAGACAATTGCATATTTACGAAGGAACTATGTATCTATTAAGGAAACTAACAACAACAAAAAAGGTTATCTTTCGTGTCACTCATACGATCTGAGTTTCCCTTCAAATTCAAATATAATTCTTTTGAAATTTCAATGAAAAAAAAAACAGAGAAAAACTTTATTCATTTATATTAATGCTCATGAGAATGAAATTTTTAATTTTTTTCAAAAAAGTGTTTTCATAAAACTGCTAAAAAAGTGTTTGAAAAAATTCACAAAATTTTAATGCATAATACATCACTTTTGGTAAGGGTATATTAAATTTGTGCGGACATATGCAACATATGCAACAATTAGGGAGAGTTATCTCCATCAAATTCACCTTTTTCTTAAACTGACCGAAATAAAATCATTTTTTGGACCAATTTAAGCCTGCCCGTCAGCCTTATGCCTATCCATGTGTTTATGCGTTCAGCGTATTTTGATGAAATTTGTTACATTGACCCAGGTCGAAAAAGTCCATTGAAATTGGATTGGTTCGAACGGGAGAAGTTTTGCGATCACTTCCCCCCATTTAAAAATATACCGTTACATGCAAAAAAATTCATATTTTTTAACACTGCACAAAATTTGCAAATAGTTTTTGCATCTTATCCCACAAAAATGTTTTCGCAGAAACCAAAAAGTTTTTAATATTTATGATGAAACGACAAAATACAAAACAAAAAAGAAAAGAATTAAGAAAAATTTGAATTACATAGACTTATTTTTCAGACCTGTTCCCATATAAAGGTCCACACGATAAATAAGCAGTTATATGCCAACAAGGTGTTGATTTCGATATTTTGTAACGACGCAGAGGCACGGCACGGCATATACGGTATTTAATTGTCGAGTTTATGTTACAATTACCGAACGCGTAGCGCATAGCGCATAGAAATACGTTTCGACGATCTTATGAATTATATAAAACGTAAATTCAAATTAGGACTGGAGTCGGTTGCACATGCCTAGTGATAATTATGATCTTAAAATATTGTCTCGAAAGACACGCTTAGTTCCAAATATTTTCCTATCAGTATTGTTAAGTAAAAAGTGAAATTTGGCCTCAGGGGAATATTTACAATTGTCGAAAACATACATATAAACGAGGGACGGTAAATGTGGCTTCTTATGTTAGCTATGATTATTACTTTTATGTACTATTTATTATTGATATTATTATTTTTTTTTATTGTAATTATTATTATTATTTACGTTAAGAATTATTATCACCAACGAAGGATGAGGAGTTTACTCATTTTGTCAAAACGTATGCGTCACCCAGACGGAAGCGTCAGAAACTCCATAAAGGGGATATATTTGTGATCAGCATTAAATTCTGAACTGATTTAATAATGTCAGTCTGCCCGACTGTCCGCCTGTGTCTGTTATAAATATTCTCCTGGCCACAAAATGGAACCTGTCGATTGCAAATTTGGCAAAAACATTGAAGTTCTTTCACGCAGATTGGTGTGGAAATGGGCCAAATCGATTAAAGGACACGCCTACAGTATCATGTAAACTGAAAAGACCTCGGCTTTTCAAAAGGATTAAAATATTGATTTTCCGGTCGTTACTTATACGCCACAGCAGACAAATCTACAAAAATTGGAACTTGTGTTCTCTGGATGGTGTTATAGGACCTACCCGAAAAACATAAAAATTCACCCTGTCTTCCCAACATTGTAGTGAATCACAATTTAATTTGTTTTTTAAATTTTCTAAATTTTTGCATGCGTTCCGATTCGGAATACACTTGAGCGTGTCCGCCAGGTCGTCTGTCCGTCCGTCCGTCTGTCTGCCTCTAACTAATCAAAGGACACTCCTGCAACACGCTCCACACGCCTATTCGACAAAAACTGCAAACTCATTTGCTTTATGTGTTTTTTTAAATTTTTACTTTTATTTTGGAAATAGAGCAAAATCGGCCGTGCCCACCCGAAACAATGGAGGATGAAAATTTCGTTTTTTTGGTTTTTTTTCCACTTCCTCTTTAGAACGACGCTGATGGCTACAAAAGATCCGATTGCAGCCGAATATAATTTTCTTACTTGTTATTATTATTATTATTATTATTATTATTATTAGTATTATGACATCTGTTGTCAAAATGCAACACGGGTGAAAAAGGCAAAACCCGATCGGAGTTAATGTCAACGGACGACACTGTAGAAATATAATTTGCCTTTGTGGGATAAAATGGTCTAACATTTCATTCGTCTCCTAACGTAACCAATTTATTGGGAGGAATGTTCAATGACCATATGATGTCCAAAATGTCGATGTGAACGGGCCACAAAAGTCATTCAATGTAGGAAAAGACATTTATGTGAAAGTTGTTCTTAAATGAAAATTCCCACCATTACACTCTTCGCATTCCATTCCCAAGTTGTTTTATTTGATACCCATATCGCTGGCATTATTAACAAGAAAGTAATTGGGCTGCCTACCATATTCATTTTAGAATTAACCCATTTTCTCTCAACCTCAAAGAAGTGAAAATCACTTGTAACTTTGTGTGGACATGGATTTTTTCCATTTACGCACGTAAAGGGTAAATCATTTCGTAAAGTATATGTGGAAAATTTCAGCCTTCTAACTACTTTTATAATTTGTAAGAAACGAGTAAAAAGCCATAAATTTTTTTTTAAAGAAGTCGGATCTGCGTTCAGTTTATACTCCACTGCGGGCTTTTCGGACCATTTTGGGCCGAATAAGTTTTCCCGTTATTTTACGTTTTTATTAAGATTGGTTGCATAGAAGTAGTATGCATTAGTTTGTATGTTGGTATCGTGCTTTTTATTAGTACACTTTTCTATGGAAACGAGTTTTGTTAACTAAAGCTCAGGCAATACTTTGCGTATACATTGAAGGCTGGACTCTAGTCAAGCTGTCCCTAAATCCTCTCAATTTTGTTCCACTAACAATAAGAATACTTTTGTTATGCCACTGGACACTAATAAAAAGAAATTTTCTCACATATAAACTGCTTTCTGTTATACTTATTCTGTATATAGTTAGTTGTTAAATAGATCGATTTCAATATACCATTAATTCTGATTAACAGTTTGAAATAATCTCAAATGTAATTAGTGACAATAGCAGTCTCCGAGTATTTAGTTAATCACTAATTCAGTCTTTCAAATAGATCCTAAATTATTAACTAATAAGGAATATTTCGTGATTGGTATAATTATTACTGTATGAGGGTAAGAATGCAAGTATGCGCTTTTAATAATAACGATGATGACGGCGTAGAAAATGTGTAAAAATACAAAGCGATTTAACTTCTTTTTCTTTCTTACTCACCCAATTAGTCATAGCAAGCTTATCTACCGAAACGAAAAGCCCGAAAAAATACCATTTTCTGCTTTAAAATATTTTTTTTTTGTCTTCTTTTTCCAAAACAATATATAAAATCCTTATATTCTATTAACATATCGAAATGAATCTTCTACGATTAGTGGATTTGACAAGATTCAATGTGCCTCGCTTTCTTGCATTTCATTCCTTCTGGGAAGACCACACGACCATAGAGATAGGTATTAATTTTGTCATTTACTACTTAACTGCATATAACTTACTTTTCCTCATGATTCTTTTAAGTTACCTGAAATAACCGCTTAGCGAAGCATTTCTTTTTCTTTTTAAGTCCAGCAATACTGCTATCCTACGCAATTAGTTTGAAACAAATTTATTTTCGTATACAGCATCGTAGGATGGGATATATTGATCACTCAAAAATGCCGAATAAAATACATACTCTTCCTGGGTACAAGTGCGTAACGGAAATCGTCTAAATTATAAATGTAAAATATTGAGAAGAAAACGTTATTTATCGAAATGAATACCATTGTGTTCACTAGCTTATCGCTATCTATCCACGTTGCTTAGAAATGCCAAGATTTTTGGCCAAAAAAGTCATCCAAGACAAATACCCAAGGCAATCGTAGGCTTTATTACTAAAATATGTTTCTTAGAGCCGAGTCTATTGCTGTGTGACTTCATGCGTATATAGTGGTTATAAGAAAACAAATCGACCCAAGCCGCAACAAGTTTTGTTAGGCAGAATCGGAACGGATGCATTCTTTTATAACAAAAACTGCTTTAAGTTGCGAGTATGTTTATTCTATATATCGAAATTATTTTCTTTCTTTTTCTCATTTTTCTTTACACACAGTTACCATGTTTCAAAAATATTTCAAGTCAACGAACTCTACTCAGCTCTTATAATAATTTAAGACTTAAGTGTTAATGTAATTTTCAATTGACTCTGCAAACTTTTCAAATGTTAGCCGTTGACTTTCTTTAGCCTTTGCTCGTTTCCTAACCTATATTAAAGCTTAAATGTTTTGACAGCTCAACTATATTTAATATTTATGCATGCTATGTAAAATGCGCACACGTACGCATATATATATATCTTTTTTAGCTTAGGCTGTGATGATGCGGTGTGAACATAATCATAAAAATGCTTTAATTACTGGAAAGCGATTATTTTTAATGCTTGAGCACTTAAGTAGATTGTATGTATTTTCTTCCTTTCGATATTTCTCGCCCTTCTTCGTCTTCTTCTTCTTCTTCTTCTTCTGTTTTCTTCCATTTTTGCATATAATAATCGTTGCTTTTAAATTTTTGCGAATCTTACTTATATCAACATTAATACCTTTTGAGGTCAAGCATGGCGTATGAGTGTGAAAGAAATTTACTAGAGATAAAAAAAGAAAGAAAGAAAGAGAGAGAGAGAGAGAGAAAGTGAAAAATAAGAAATTTACTAACTTTAGCATTGGGCCAAAACTTTCCCCCTTGTTCCCGATAAGTTTTTTTTAGGATCTTTTATGAAAAGGAAAATTTTTATAAACAGACAGACAGATAAAATACTAATTAATTAGTATTAAATGACATGATTTAGCTGTCTCGACCATTTCAAATCTAATGATTGGCTTTTGTTTCTTTTTCTAACGATATGCAAAATATAGTTACAATAAAGCCAATGTATAAGTGCTTAGGGGGAAATATAGCCAAGTGCTAATTTTTAATTTTATGAATTAATTTAGTAGAAATTTGGCACAGACATCTTTCAATGATACTGGCGAGTTTAAAGTTCATAATCCTCTTACATGGTACGAAAAAACTATTTTCTAATTTATGAATCGCAATGAAATTTATATCGTTTTTATAATTTTTGTTATAACAGAGAAGAACTTTTTAAAACCGCATTTAACTTTTGATATAATAATTAATAATTTTTTAAATGAAAAACTGCTAAAACACATCTATTCTTCCCTTAAGGAAACTTTCAATTTTTAATAAATAATTTATATTTATTAAGAGTAGAAAAACTGTACCACCTCTTTAAGTTCATCTAAGCGTAAAAGCGTATAAAACCCACCTAACGCCAATAA
This sequence comes from Glossina morsitans morsitans, assembly GCA_001077435.1. Taxonomy (NCBI): domain Eukaryota; kingdom Metazoa; phylum Arthropoda; class Insecta; order Diptera; family Glossinidae; genus Glossina; species Glossina morsitans. The sequence goes on from CCAG010010219.1 coordinate 102,593, forward strand.
GCCAATGAAGTCCGGATCTAAGTACAAAGGGAAAACCTTCCTTTGAACAATTTGACTTTATTCATAAAGCTAGTCTCCGCCAAGACTAGTGCAGTCAGTCCCGCGACTCTTTAATATTTTAATTCACATTGTTGCACTGATCCCGTCATTTGATCCAAATCATATTCATTGGGCAGCCTCTTTGAATTTTCAGACAAACACTACTCGTTTGCGATCAGATGTCGAACATTCGGTGAACTCAAGAGCAATTCGAATTCCAATCCATACAATTTGTCTATTGCAACCATTGACTTGTGTGACGGTGTATTTGTACCATTACAAATAAACAAGGTACAAATTTAGAATACAGTTTTCATCTGCACAAATTTTCATGAAAACATAGTGAACACTCTGCTTTGTGCTATCCTTCTTATGTCTGTCCATGTGTTCTTGTGTTCGATATACAAGGTTGAAACGGGCCATTTGTTCGACCACTCCCTCCATACTTCGAGAAGTCGTTATATGAAAAGCTATTGCAAATTTTAAAATTCCCCAACAAAATTTGTTAAGGAATCGTATTTCTGCACTTTAAGTTGTTGTTGTGAAAACTTTGGATGAGATCGTGTAATTTTTTGAACCCCCTGCCATATAGTCGTACCCACGAAAGCCGAATCCTTATACGATAAAAAGTTCCAATTTCTAAAATTTCATGTAGAAAATTGGTTCATAATAGTTGTTAGACACGAATTTGCACCATGTAAGTCTATTTGTTCGATCTCGCTCCATATAAGGGTTCCAATGAAATCCAAGGCTTTTTTTTTTTGGCAAAACCATGTAAGTTTTGATATTTTATGATGGAAAGTGACTCTTAAGAGTAGCTTGAAATAAAAACAAGTTTTTTTTTTGTCGATAGTGTCGCATTTATGGATTCTCATGAAAAATAAACCCTTATATCCCAAAACAGTCTAATTTTTAATATTTTATAATGAAAATTTGTCCACATTATTTCTTGGGTATAAAATGGTGTTGGTTTAAATTTGAGGTTCGTGAGTGCCTTTCTGGGACTCCATTCCATATAAGGGTTCTTATGAATAATAAGCCATTTTTAATGTTCTATGTAATGACAATTGATCGGTAGAGGGAGTTTGTCATGACAATTAATTAAATAGGGGAGAAGTAAGTCCTTGTACGGTTACGGTTACAAATCCTAATTTGCTGATGAAAAATAATAAAATCTTTAATAAGTAAATTAAATTTGCTTAATTTGAGTAACGCCTGTTGACGTTCTAAGCACGCTTCAATATGCACGCTTCATGAAAGTATACGGAAGTTTATGTAAAAATAGTAAATAATGCTTAGATATATTATCGCAAAAGCGAATGAATTATTGTATTACGCAAACTGTTGTAGGTTATATTGTATGCATTCGGGACTATTCTAACTTATTCTTTCCCTTCAAGTTCCTTTTATGCTTTCTCAACTATTTCAAATATGTTTGGTATAAGTGAAATCAACTTTGCTAAGCGGAGGAGCGCGACGAGCCTGTATGTGTAACAAGTAGTTTCTCAAACGATTCTATTTGTTTTGTTTTATAACACCTAAAAATATGCACAAGAATGCTTAAAATTTGTTTAATGCAATAGACGTAAATTCGCAGACACATACATCGACATACACGCGCGCATACACATGAAAAGGATGTACGAAGGCAGCTCACTAATGTCTATTCATGTTGAAATTTCATATGCTTTCACTAGATTGCAATAAAAACAACAATGGTAGTGGCACTAGTAATAAAGTTTTTGGAAATTTAGAACTTTTTGTTTTTATGTTTTCGCTGCTACTTTCTGCTGCCGACTTTTGTGACAGAATAATGCAGTTATGTCGTCCATGCAAAGGGACAGTAAACAAGGGGATATTGGAACAACGACGAAAGAAAGAAAGGACGTAAATTTTCGGTTGATGAGCATAGAAAATTGTTGATTGTTTAATTTTTTTTGTTGCTAATAAAAATTGTCAACCGTTTTTTTTTTTTTTTTTTCAATTTATTTAAATATTTTTCTATATTTAATTTCTATACTTGTAATATTTTAAAGTCATAAAAAAAATTATTATTCAATCTCGGCATATAAGCATTTCCTAAAACGTTTACAAGAGCGAATAGTTAAGAAATCAATGCTTGAGCTAAAACCAAATTTTTAGTTATCCATTTAAGTTGATCTCATTAGCTACTTTATTAAGTTAGAAGAAAAAAATGTAATAAAAATAAAAGTTTGTTATAATCTTAGATTAGATTACAGGGAAAATAAGATAAACTTTTGATTATTCGTCACTTCTGAATGCCATCTCTGCAATCTTCGAATGGATCCTCTTTAACGATCTCCCTCTCCACCGAATAAATATAAGGTCATAGAAATGTTTTATCGATTGAGCTGATGTTACGTTTACACGTATTTTGAAAGAACGACCAACGTAAAATCTTGCTTAACACTATATTATCTTAAAGCCAAAGTAACGCGGATAAGTGAAGGGGAGAAATTTTTGATTTTTTCTATTCATTAATTATAGTCTTATTTATTACGAAAATTGATTTTTACTTCTGAGCCATTCAAGTCAATGCTAATTAGTTTTGGTCAATTGCACCTCATTAAGAAGATGGGGGAAAAAAAACTGGGACAACATTTAACACTCTACTTAGAGTATTTATGTCACTGAAGTGAAAGGACAAAAAGACTAATAAAAATTATTTTTATTTATATCTTTGCTTACGATATTTACTATTAATTATTTTTGGCCAAATTCTCTCTGAATAAGAGAGTAACTTACATTTAGGGTCCAATTGTAACCTTAATAGAAAACATTTACTCGTTTCTTAACAACCAATCAAACAATCAATAAAGTTTAAAGTAAATATGTAAAGATCTCTTTCCTCTTCTCCTATTATTATATTAAAAAAAAAAAAGGGAAACTAAATATGTCTTTGCCGGCTTGTATATCAAAAGTCATAAAAGCTATATAGAGAATTTAAACTTGAGTTACATGAGCTCGTCGTTTTTTCATTGCATACAAGTGTTTCTGTATATGTATGTACGCTATTGTTTCCTCCTTTTATGGTAGAATAGCGTAATGCGCAATTTTTTATGTAATTAATGATGTCTGTCAAGTCAAAAATCTAACTGTTAATGTTATGGTTCAACGGTTACCATCAATTTTGTTGTTTTTATGCAGTTGATGTCCTAACAATTGTTTGCTTCAAAACCTTATTGCTAGTTAAAGGATAATGGCCTTAAGAATTAACCTTTTCATCTTCTTTTCTTGTCGTTTTACAGTCAATAATACAAGTGAAAATTTTTCACTTCAACTTTTAAATTTTATGTTTAACGATTGATCCGAATTAAATTAGTTGGTGAGATTTTTAATCAAATACAAGTGAAAACATTATAGTAGGTTACGGCTCGCCATTAAATACCCTACACTACTCTGCAATTGTTTAACAGTGATCGAAAAAGTGGTTCGATTCGAACAATTTTCATTAATGCTCCGGCTTGGGAGCAAAAAATGTCCGTTTACCAAATTTTATCATAATATCTTATAAATTTCGGTCTGTCGGGAAATAAGACGGATTGACGGACTGACGGACAGACGGACAGACGGACAAATGAAAGAACGGACAGACAAGCTTAGATCCCACGAACTAATTTAGTTTATATCGATATAATAAAATATGCGTCTATCTCAAGTCAAGGATGCATGCATTACATACATCCGCCCTTGCATACGTATGCCCTTGTGGTTCCAGAAGCGGTGTAGGGTATACAAAAAAGAAGAAATATTTTTAAAAAACATATAATTACGACGTAGAAAGTCTCTCAGTTCAGATGAAGTGTGCATCAGATTCAGTTTTAGCTTTTTATTTTATTTTCGTTAGGTCGTTCAGTTCGTTTGCTTAAGGTGTCAAATCCAATTGTAAGTTCTTTGCCTTATACCCGTTACTCGAACTGTGCTAAGGATATATGCATAATAAGTTTGCATGCAGATGTATACGGTATCCATTGGATGCTCGGATCACTTTTACAACCACTGTACATATAAAAACAAAGCTTATGATTTTTACGATATTTCTCGTGAAAAATCGATAAAAATAATATTTTGGTATAATAAATGTAGCCCTGTGAAGCTCTTCGCTCAAGAAACCATTTTTACAAAAAATTAGAGTTTGTATGAAAACAAAATCCAATTTTCAATGATGAAGACTTCACCAGGATAGCAATTTATTTATCATATAAATTCGCTGCACTAGATTGTACGTCTGTATTTCTCACCCCTTTCTCATAGAAGGATTATCGCAAAACGTAAGCAACAAAATATACTGAAAATCGGTAAAGAATAAAAAGATCTTTGATAAATAAATTGATTTTTAATAAATTTGCATCGTTACTGTTCACGTTTAGGGGACTAGGGAAAAGTGAGCCGTTATATGGCAATAAAGTAAAATATTTTTATATTTTTAATGATAATTTTATGAGGAAAATACAAGTAAAGACCGTGTAGGATAATTAATGATCAGTGATTTTGTGATATTTACTCTCGTGCATATGTGTCCATCTGCTTGCGTAACTCATTAAATCTGATTTTAATTTCTTTGATTTTTTTGCAAATACACCACTTATTGTACAAAGGTTTATTAAATTTACACGGATGTACGTACCACCCAAATGGACATCGGGTAGACTCTCTCCTTTTATTATACCGATCGATTCAGACGCATTTTGTAAATAATGAACTTAAGCTTGCCTGCCTGTCCATCTGTCCACCTTGTTTTCTTTTGCCCAAATTACACGTTGCAATTTTCAACACATTTTGATGGAATTTGAGGCATTGGCATGTTTCGGTCCAAATCACTTTTCGACTACGTCCCGTAAAATATCCCATTTTGAAAAGTCATTATATGGCTCTACCTGTAGTCTTTAATGGTTGTCCGTCGACCACTATAGTGTTTCGTTCTTGCTTCTTTTCAAGATTATCGAGACTATGATGAGAGTTACGACTCGCGGCCGTTGTTACGATAACATTTTTAACACATAATTGCAGGTTGTTTTTCACCCTAATATAATGTATGTATACTTTACTGCTGCATACTGTACTGCTCTATATAGTATGGCATTATTAAGGAAATCCTTATGCTTATATGATGCGTTACCTTTACAAAACCTAATACCTTACCCAATAATACGTGATATCGTTCATCATCATGTCTTTCGCTTGAAATGCAATTTATTAACTTTTGCAATTTTATTATGCAATAGGACAGACTTTAACATTGTTTACGATTTTTTTTTTTTTTTCGCGTTAGCGCCTGATTTTTCTTGACTTTTATAGTGTCCGTAGTTTAAAGAGATCTGGAAGGGCAAGGCGTGAAAAGAAAGAAGTTGCGTTTGTGATAACTTACATTTAGTTACTTATTGGTTACAATACGTTTACAGAAATTGGTCGTTTGGTCGTCGTGGACCATTTTTATAACAAATTGCGAGAATCGGATATTTTCTTTATGTGATTTAAACAAAAAAATGATCAAGTAATTGCAAGCAGGCAAATATCGAGTTATTGAATACTTGGTTCGGTGAAGGGTGATCTTAGTGAAAGACTCTCTAACGTTTTCCTCTTTTACTTTTATTGTTGTCACGTCTAAAGGCGTAATGACGAGTTTTTTTTTTTTTTTTTTTTTTTTTCAATACTAAGACTAAAATCTCAAGCAAAAGCTTAAATCAAACTGTGAACAAAAATTTCAACCAACATTCAAAATTCGACACTAACACCCTACGGGATGATTATTTAGTTTTATTACGACTACAGTGACAAAGTGAACGTAATCCTGTCATTTAGCTTCGTGTTTAATAAATATGTTATTGACCAAAAATGAAAATTTATATATATATATATATATATATATATATATATATATATATATATGTATATATGTATATATGTATGCAATATTAGTATACATTGCATCTTTTTTTTTTTTATTTTTATTTTTAAGATAAATGAATTATTTAGAAAAGTTCTACATTTTTCCTGTTTCTGTTTCTGTTAGCATTTTTCCTTTTTATTCGAATTTGTTTTCCCATTTTTTATTGTTTTGGTCGATTTTGTTATATTTGACAATTTTCCATTCAGTAACTATTCAGGTCCCATAGCCGTCCATATTTATTTGCTTTAGTAGTCATTGTTTTTGATTTTTCTTTCTTTACGTCCTTTTTCCTTAACATTCGCATTTCATTATGGATTGCTATTTGCAAAAGTTTACGGGTAACACAAAATCGTTGTTTTTTCTCGGATTGACAGGAATGGAAGTTGCACAGTTTTGTAACAATTGAATATAAAATAAATGCATATTGTACACGTGTATAGTCAGCGTACGTACGTACGTACGTTTTCGAAAACCATCATCTACCAAACCGAAAACCTTGAACTGTTGCAAAATACAAAGCATTACCAATCATAACGGTGCACTGCTTGTTGTGTGCTATTCTACTGTATTCCTGGTCACTACCCCAAGTTCGAATCATGTTGTCACTACGATAATGATAACAATAATAATAATGATGATGATAATGATGATGTTAGTAGGAGTGATGTTACTAATGCTGGTGCTTGTGATAAAATTTTCAATTCTGTTTGCATGTGAAACTTTTCCTTTTGCGAGTTATTAATGTTTGTGTTAGCGTGTATGTACATTCATATATAATTTGGTTAAAGTTTTCAAATTATACATAACGTGTGTGCGCGTCAGCATACGTATGTACATGCATTTATACGTTGTACAACACATTTTTGCATCTAGCATTGTATAAGAGAATGTTTGCCTTAAAACAAGCTCTAAGGCCACACAATTTATATGTAATGTAAAAACAATGGCCCTATGCGTGCATATACTCACACACACGTACAAGCAGTATTTGTGTAATTAGTTATAGCAAAGTCAGTTACATTTATGCTTGTTATGCATAAAATATATATATTTTTTTTTTATCAAATATTTAGTGATTTAAAATTTTATATTTTCTATAAAAAAGCAAATGTCAATATTTTACCAAATGTTGCGCTGATTTGTTTTAATTTAAAAGCACATAAGAACTTTATAATAAAAGCTCGATTTTTCTATTCTTTATTATGCTTCCTTTTTAAAAGAAGTAAAGACACTATAGTGAGACATGGTCCACCATTAAATACCACTTTGCCGAATACAAGAGCTCATCTATTTTCGTGATAAAATCAATAACTATGTAATAACTTGTTTCAATCTAAACATATACTATTCAGGCCCAAAACCGAAATCAATATGATCCAAATTTAGTAAAGTTAACTCTCTTATCAAAGAATTTCTTATTCTTTACCTATTTTCGTCATAAGATGCTGAAAATTAAACTTTGCTCTCATATAAAGGCTTGCTTTTCATGAGAACCTTCATGCGGAAAGGAGCCTAAAATGTCTTTCACTACACTCGATATCCGTATCTCTTACATTGCGAATATCGCCCTAAATTTAGAGAATAATTCACGTATGTGATTGAGAGCCTCCAGATCCTACCTGGAAGCCTCCGAGCGCGTAGAGCTCAGATACTCGTCGGCGATGAGAGTGTGCCCAAAATTGTCGATCAGATCTATCTCTACGAGAGGAAGGAGATTTGTCGACCATTCAATGTCCTTTAACAGAACAACTCGGCTTTCTCAGTGTTCTTGTCCAATTGTCCCGGAAGCGTCCACATACGTCGCGAGACGCTACTGCGATTCACAGTTCTTCTTTCGTAACAACCCCACTCCAACACGTATAGGGGAAATTCTTCAATGACTGGTCAAAACAAAAAAAAAAACTTAGGCCAAAATAGGTGTGTGTTCGAAATTTTGTTAAAATATGTCAAAAATTTGCCGCCTGTAAGCAGCCGGTAAACTAAACGTATCAAATTAGCCAAAGGCTATCAAGTCAGGCTTAATGTTTTACAAAACGTAGTCGTTATAGCAAACAACGGTCAGACGAATATATCATCGCGATTGGTAAGAACATATAACACTACAAAGAAAATAAGGGATGAATCTTTCATTTAAATATCGCGGGTGCTGAGAATTCATGAAATTATTTTTTGGTATGGATTGGTAGCAGCGTCTTTGATATCCATGTAAAATTTCAAGTCAATATATTCAGTAGCTATATATATTTACACGTGTTTTTGTAAACTTACAGAAATCAGTTTGTCGACCAATCGAGCAAATGTAGTGCAAAAGGTGAACCAAAAGCAAAAAAAGTCGTGCAAAACTCGAAACTGGCCGGTCCTTCGATTATTGCGCTACTTTGATTTGCGCTACTTCTTTTATGAACTTGTTTCGCAATGTTAAACTGTTTTATGTGAGCGATAACATCAAGCCGGCAATGAAATGACTTTAAGAGAATAAATAAAGAAGTTTTTATATTACAAGCAACTTCATCTTATTTTTTTGCTCAGAAAAACAAAAAGCAAAACCAAAAGACCAAGAGCTGTTCTAGAAAACATTAGCTCAAACTGCATCGATTATCAATGAGAAAATAAAAGGTCAACAAACAAAAGCGAAAAAAATCGAATGAAACATATGTATGTACATGTATACATGTACGCTATTATGCTATTAAGCAAGCTATTAAATATGGTCAATAACAAGCTGAACACAATATATCCAAAGTACAAAATAGTACTAACTTTTTTGCTTCTTCATTGCAACCGTGATCAGGCAAAGTTTAAAAACCACCAGCATTTTGAGCTGAGAGTAACAACAACGGGCTAAGGCGAAGAAAGAGAATAACAATAAGTAAGAAAATTATAATATTTTCGTTTTAAAGCGAACCTCAAATCTTCTACTGCTCATCGACTTTCTGTTTCCCCATTACGAAATACATCTAAAATATGCATCTATCTTCGCCTCCTTAAGCGCATTTCATGTTTCACTTTTAGTTTTCTTTTGTAAGAAGTAATTTGGGATAGAATTTCTGTTCTATGCGCACTCACTATCTATGAATGACAAGAGTGGATATGAATGTGTAACCAAGAACCTGGTCGCTCTATTTTCCTTACAAAATGACTGGCAAGTATGAACGAATGAATTCTCTGTTCAGATTTTCGCATATCGGCAAGAGTTTTTAAGAGTTATATGAAGCGTATGTGTATTCGTAAGTGTTACAAATGCGTTGATGAAATTATAATACGCGCAAATCTTTGATTGCCGGTATATTTTATAGCTTGAATGAATTAATCGAATTATTTAAAGTGGAATGTTTTGCTTTAAACGCATAGCCACAGCACACAAAAATTAATTCTCTTTTTACTCTCGCTCGCTCTGCTTCCCGATGGTTGTATTACTTTAATAAATTAAATGCAATTCAACCGTAAGACAGGCACACATATAAACCTACACACAAAATTGGAGCATAAACCACAGCAATTAAATAAAGAAATTAAAAATCGGAGAGAAGAAAAAGTACTATAATAAATTATTTCGACGTATAAATGTGTGTGCGTGCAAAGTATATGTGCGTGCATTAAGCGGTTTTTTAAAGTCATAAAAAAACAAAAAAAAAACAAACAAAAATCCCTCTTCTAAATGTTTATTATCTAAAACCAGTTTGTTGAGTACATTATATGCATGTTTAGCAAGATGTTGCTCAACATTTTTACATTTCATGTTTTCACCATTCTGAAGCATGTTTAAATACATCGATACGCCCATAGCATCGCGTGAACTGAGAATACCTCTGTTTTGCAAAGGGAATGGAAACTTGGTTTCTTGCCCATTGTTCATAAACTGCAGCAAACAAATGTAAAAAAATTTGAACGCATATTCTATGGACGATGCTGTAGCATTCGTTCACAAAAATGGAAAAAATTGACCACGCCTACCCAATATTGTAGTGTATCGAGCGATTAAATCGCTGTTTCATATAACGCGCAGTAACAAGTATACAAATTCTTGGCCAGTTTCAAATATGAAGAATACATCTAAACATGTCCGCCTGTTCGTCTGCCCGTCTGTCTGTTTGCGTAACTTTGTAGTATTTGCAGTAAACATTCTCCCGTTAGCGAGAATGAAGATATTACCTGCAAATTTGCAAAAGAATATAAAATTGACTTAAACTTGTCAAACGATGTCACGCCTACAACGCCCGCATGCCCCGCATACGACAAAAAATTGTATTTTGAAAATAGAACAAAATCAACTGCATCCACTCCATGTGATAGAGGATGAAAATTTTATTCTTTTATTTCTTTTGCCTTCTTTAGGATGATATCGGTGACGGGTGGTATAAGAGATTCGGTCTCGACCGACTTTAACTTTCTTACTTGTTTTTTTTTTTAACTGGCTTCTCTGTTAATATCATAACATACAAGTATAGGTACCGGGTGCAGTAACCTGTTGTGGTTTAGTAGTAATGCAACAAATTTTCGTCTTGTTTTTAAGTATTGATTACAGAATTAAAACACTTTTGTTAAATTGTCTGTGAGTGAGTGTAAAAAACATCAAAACACAATTTATCGTTACTGCATAATGTATTGCATATAATGAAAATGTAAGTATTTGTAGTTTTATGAGATTTGCTTGAAATCGTCATTCAAGGCAACGCGTTTTCCTTTTCTGCAATTGGCATTCAATAACAAAAAAAAAAGAAAAAAATTGAAAAATAAATAAATAAATGCCAACATATATGTACGTAGTTGTGTGTGTGTTATTTTCTTGTTTTCGTAATATGTGTTTGTTTAAAAACCAGTTCTATAGATATTTTTATAGTTACGAATTTTTCTTTAGGATTTAATTTTATTTTTAAACGGCCACTTACACGTTTATTCGCTCTTTCAGTCTTTTGACAACAAACATTATTACAATTGATAAACGAGTTTAATAATAAGGTAAACCATATAATATTTAAAACAAATGCTTTATTAGTAATTGCAAAAAAAAAAAATAAATAAATAAATAAATAAATAAATTTGTTATAATTATTACAATCAACGCTTGAAAATAAAGAACAACTCAACAACTTTGTTATCCAACATTTTTTGAAGAATTTATTTCACGTTTTGTTATTCAAGAACAAGTTAACCTTCCGCTTAATTATTCTACATGCATGTTAAAAGCCTTATATAACCCTCTTACAAACATATAGATTATCGCTGTTAAGCCCTATATTCGCGATTTACTTTCTATACCCTATCCCGTTTAGAGCGCAAAGATATATTAAGTTTGTGCGGATGTGTATGCAACATCAAGAAGGAGTTGAGATAGACAAACCGATTCAAAATTCATGATTGTCTGTCCGTCAAATTGTGTTGCAGACCGCAATTTTTGAGATATTTTGATGAAATTTTGGCACACCCATGTGTCTTGTCTCAGGAAGGAACGCTATCGAAAATGATTCGGATCGGCTTACTTTTTCGGGCACTTCGCATACAATGCCTCTTATTGAAAAGTCACTATATGGACAACTACTAACAGGGTAGCGTAGGGTGTTTAATGTGCAGCCGTGCTTGCTATAGTATTTTTACTTGTTTTATATGCAAATATTTCATTTTGTTACTAAGATTCAGTTCAGAAAGTAAATTATAAAATTACCTAAAACTTCGGATTCGTATCGATTTGTCGGGTTAATCTTTAAAAAGTCTTTTTTCTTCACCCTATCTATGGAAAATGTATTCCGGTTATTGTCTCTAAAAAAAACCGTTAAGAGAATCTTAGTAAGAATACCTTGCACTCTTTTCCTCAAATCATTTTGAAGTTCATCTTATACAACTTTTTTTTCTTGATATTTTCTTTCATTAATTTGCGGCTTTTCTCGGCTAAGGGTTTGTTTGTTATATTGTATATAACATGTGTACACATATATATCGACAGGTGTTACAAATTTTCAAGCATTGTTACATTATGTGGCTGAGTGTTACTGACAGTGCTATATAAAATGTCTGCCCTTTAAATTCAAACGATACATTATCGTTATATTATCGTTAATGAAGTGTGTGAATGTGTTTTTTTTTTTTTTTTTTGTGTGCATAGTGAAAATACGCTGGCAGTCATGCGACTAAAAATTAATTAAAATTATTTAAGGGGAAGATGAAATTTTTTCAATTTTATTGATTACATTAATACGTAATCAATTGCGTGAATATGTTTATGTTTATGCATTTAAAAAAAAAAATTTATTAACTAAAATCAAGGTTTAATTAAATTTTGTATCTTTCTTAGTTTTTTATATACGATATGTACGATATTTATTTACCTTATTTTTTTTTTCTCTTTTACTTGAGATATGTGCTCGATATGTTTTGCTGTAATGGCAGCAAACATTCAAGGTTAAGGAAAATAGTATTATACGGCGTGTGGCTCTATTGAAAAAAATGCATATTTAAATAATTACTTGAACGAAAAAAATTTAAAACGAGGAATACAAACTATGATTTCGTGCGAATTTCGTTCGCCAATCTTCTTATATATATGTAAGGATCAATGATCAGTATAAAGTAGTTACATTTTTGACAAGTAATCGATTTATATTTAAGGCTTTTTTGTATTATTTCTGGAAGCATGAAAAGTCGATGCCATTAATCCCACGTTGATTAAAACGATAGCGCGACGTACGTTTGGGAAACAATTGGTGAGGTTTCGGATGAAGACACTTTAAACAAACTAGCAATCCTAAATGGATCCTTCCTTTCGCATTTTCTAAAAATTTCACTCTTCATCACGTGGTTCTTTCTAATAAAACGCTTTAGAAAAATGAAGAAAGACCGACACCTTTCATCTTTTGACATCGCTACTATATTCAACAAAAAAAGCGTAATATTTCCATGCCACTTGCGTTCATAGTGAAAAGATTAATGAACCGAATTTTCAATTGGGATGGATTCGGCACTGCAACGATACGAGGTACAATCAGTATAATTTTGAAGGAGTTGATCATTAGCTAGAAATACTGTCACATAAACAATAATCATCATGTGCGGAAGAGATCACTTTGAAAAGTCGATGAAGTTGATGAGAAGGTAGGAAAAACGTCTGTACATTTTAGTGAGAACATGCCACGAACTTTGTCTTGTAGTAGTCCTTATCAGTGAAAAATTGTTAATCAATTGTAAAAATTGATGATTTTCCCCTATTGAAAAATTTCTTATTTTTACAGGTTTCGTTTGATTCGCTGGTCTTGTCTAGGCGTCCTGGTCTATGATAAGTGGATTTCATCCTGAGACTTACTTCTTTTTTTAGTACCACTTTTTTTATATATATATATATATGCAACGGACGAACGATATCACTCGTGATTGTTTCAATTGCCATTCGAGGTTATATTGGCTCTAATTTAATATAGTTTAAGCCTAGGTAAACTTCAAACACAAAAGAATTCAATAATTGAAAGGAAAGTAAAATAAGTTTCTCACCTATTTCTCGCGGCTCTTAAACATGTTTAACATGATTGACTTTCCCAATCAATTTTCTATCTCATTTCAACCACCACCTTTCCAATCATCTTATCACTAATAATCAAGCCACGGTATGAAAAAGCTACTTTGACCTACGCAATTACTAAACTATGATACATTATGTAATAATGTAACCCAAGTGTGGAACCAAAACGAACTCGAAACTTTGGTCCTCAGACAATATACTATCTTTCTCGGTTCAGAAGGCTTACCGTCACAACAATTGAGATACTGTAACTTCACGTATGTAGTATACGTTTTAAAAGAAATGCTCAATAAATTTTAACTGATATGTTATAAGAGAATCATAAGAAGAGGTGTTGACCCGCAATTTGTTACAAATACATATGTCCGAGGACTAGCGACAAGGCCAAACTAAAAACGTAAACACGATCAATCAACTGACACATTTACAGCATAGATAGCTCTTTTTGTTTATCTTTATTGAAAGTAATGTTTGCAATCATCTAGTGATCTTTTGTGTAGTGGAATACTAGGTTATATTAATACAGTCAAAAACTCAGATGGTCGGAGATTGTAACGGATAAACACAGTTGTCATTGCAAAGCTAGCCAGGTTGGCAGTAATGGAGCGGTTCCCTTTTTATCCAACAAAAACTCCACAAACCGTTAAACTAAATGAAAATACGGTTCGAGAGTCTTATGAAAACAGAGGAACGATCGAAACTTTCTTACCGGGCTGCTGTCATGCTCTGGCCTGTTCTATATCTTGCCAAATTTGAAGATGGAATATTTTAAGGTCGAAACTCCGAAACAAGAGTAAAAGTAATCAATATCAAAGAGAGATTCGACTTCAATCCAATGTTAATTGCGATATTTTTTCTATTTAATAAGATATTGCATGAGATAAAAATGAATGCGATAAAACAATAATGCTTATGAAAAAACTATTAATTATCGCGTTGACAGTTCCCATGAAATTTTAATTTTATTTAATAGCTCAATATTTAGTGCATATAGTAAAATAATAATTAAAATTATAATTTTTCTATTTTCGTGAACATCAAACCGTATTACGGATAAAAGTGTTTTAACCGCCTGTGAATTTTAATTAATTCACTCTTTGAATACATACGTACACGCATACAATTACGTAACATATGTAATTACTTACACATTTACACTTACTTGCACACACTTTTAGCCTCAATAATAAAGTAGCTTATGCCGACAAAAAAAACAAAAACAACAATAACAAAAATGAATGTAATGAAAAGATATGCAAATAAATAATTGAACAAATTATTGCAATACCATCATGAAATGTAACGAAATATAAAAAAAAAAAAATAATAATTTTCTTCTCACTCATATAGAGAGAGAGCGACCTATTCCATAAACGTTAATTTGTATGTGCACAGATATGTTTATTTTTATATGCGTGTGTATTTGATGAAGACTTGTGTGTTAGGAAATATTGTTTTGTTTTTGCATTGCATGAGAAATGTCAGGATTGTATGAATCTGTTACATATTGAGTGCCGTAGTTACTCCGATATTAATATAAAATATTTTAAATATTTATTATAGAAAATTTATTCCTTAAATACACATTTGCATCTAATAAATTCCTTAATCTAATACATTAGAAATAATATCATTTTTACAGAAAATAAATTTAAAAATTTTCACAAAACACACATTAACATTCAAGTATTTTGTACCTTTTCTTCTTTTTTTAATTCTATTTATTTATGTATTTATTATAGAAAAGGAAAAATTATCAGTTTTTTTCTTTCTTTCTCACACATCGTTAAGAAGTATTTCGAAACCTAATTCGTTTCGTCGGACAAAAAAGTCAGCTTGTAATTGAGAAGGGGAGGAAGAGGGCGAGAGAGAGAGAGAGAGAAAGATAGAAAACAAAGAAGAACTCTCTGGACTGATGACAAATAAAAACATTCTAGATTTAATAAAACTTCCTTCGCCAGTAGCGTTTTTCTTTACACGACGAGTACGCACATTCGGTTATATTCAAATTTATAAAACTTAAAAAGAAACACTCCATGGTCAGTGATCATCCAAACAACTACATACATAGTATTTGCTGTAAACCATAGAGTACTACATCCACAAAAGAACAGTCTAAAACCCATAATGTCTTTCCATTAGATCCTTCATCAAAAAAAAAAAACATTTAAACACATTTAAAAACTTAAAGTTGAACGAGGCTGACCGTTAACTAACTAACCTACATCATTTTGGGTAACACTCTACTCTTCACCTATTTTGGCCTTATAAAATATCACAAATTGTCCATTGTTGCCATATAAACGTTTATTTTTTATGAGAACCCTTAAAAGGAAGCAGTTCCCCAAACGTGAAACGGCATGATCCAAATTTAGTAAAATTAGTTTCCTTTGGTAAAGAACTTATTGTTCTTTTCTATTTTGATCGTAAAATACAAAAAAAAATTTTATTTGGAATTTACTTGAAAGACTTACTTTTCATGAAAATGCGATTATATTCGAAAAATAGATCAGTGGGGTCGAAACATAGTGCAGTAAATTTTTATCTCAAATCGTATATCTAAACTAATTTCCATTAAAATATACTAAAAATGAAGCCCTATTGTTATATAAAGGCTTAGATTTTCTAAGAATTTTTATACATGAAAGCATTAAAAAATCGCCCCACCCTTTTCAAAGCTTCCCCATTCAGTTAGGACGCGAAAATGTGCCCTTTTAACGACATTTTTTCATTTAGCAACTTTTTTAAATGCGTCGGTTTACAAGAATTAATCATAAATATGGACCAACCGAATGCATTTTCAATGGCATCCGTTCTTTGGCCATGTCACCACAACAGATTTTATCAAAATATTTTGAGAATTGCGAATTGTGGATTGAAGACGAAAATATTTGGGCAGAAATTTGATGGACAGAAGTACAGACGTACTTAGAGCGATTAATACAATAAGAGATGGGTTTATTTTAAGCTCTTCATAGAAGTGTAGCGTATAAAAATTATGAATATCAAATAAGATATAAAGTATTGTTCCAAGCACTAAAATTCAAGTACGCAATCTTATAACCAATCCACTCATAAGGGCCAAAAGTAAATATCACAAATATCGTGAAAGGAAATATGCGTTTATTCCAAGTGAAATTTTGTTATAGACAAGGAAAACTCTGAGCAATTATTGTAAATTCTGTTGTTTAATAATGAATCTAATGAACCGAACCCATGAACGTGACAACACAGAGGAAAAAATCTAAAAAATAAATGCAAAAAAAATTACCTAAATATTTGTTTCAGCCGATAAACAGGCCCAAGATTACCATAAAAATTAATAGTACTTTTTATGGAATCGTTTATATATTACTTGAAGGCAAAGCAAAACCCAAAACTCGTGCTAAAGAATTAAAACGAAAAAGAGGAAAAAACAAAACCTTTTCACATTTGTTTCCATTCCAGCTTGTCTATGGCATAAATCATAAATAATTTTTCTATACATGCAAGCGTACGTACGCCTAACATGTCTACCAATTTTCAATTCTCATACGAAAACAAAATAAAATCCACAATGCATAGTTGACTTGGCACAACCCACATTTTCTGCTTTACTTCCTGATTTGATTTTACCACTTTGTTTTTTTTTTTTTTTTTTTTTTTTTAATTTTTTTCTGGTGTTTTTTTCCTTAAAATCACTACTTCTTTTGATTTTCATATGCACAAGAGAAGGCGTCATTAAGTTTCTCATCGCATTTGTAGCGTCTAGAAGCGTTTGTCGTAAAGTCCATGATATTAATTTTTCATATCCATGTATTCGCTCATTCCATCCATTCATTTCTGGAGTTTTCGCGTTCGGAAATATACAAAACGCACAAAAATTCATACATTGCTCCAAAAAATGGAAAAAAAAGAAGAAAAATTAAACCAAAACTGGTTCAAATGTGTTCGTCCCTGTCGGGAAAAAGAGAATGCTTTATATATAATTTTCTTCGCAAGTAGTTGTCATTTTGATAAGAAACACGAATTGATTTTTTATTATGGAAAAATATGAGTGCAACTTCGCAATAAATCGTATCATAACCTGTTGTTTATCCACTTGCTTATGGTGTATAAGCACATAACGTATAATATGCTTTTCAAAGATTTTCAAATTATTTTCCTCATACCTTTCTCGGTTTTGCATATATCCACAAGTGGTGTAGGGTGTAAAATAAAAATTGATTGAATATAAATAAATTCTATGTTAAATCTATAGTAAATTTTTGCTTTAAATTCGATGAAATTTCTAAGGAAACTCAACTTCCTCTGAATGGCTAACGCATCCATGAACGCTCGCATGTAACAAAGTTTTTACACACGTTTTCATACGCAATTTTACATAGCCAGCGAGCTTTGTTATCTAGGACATGAAATATGTGTTGAATTGAAGGTAAATAAAAGTTCTTCGCTGGTTATATTTACTTACATTCTTATAAAAGATAGATAAAAATTATTCAAGTGTTTAGCTTCCCATCAAAACTTCCGCATAAATTGCTAAAGAGCGAAAGATAAACTTTTCAAATGTTCAAATGTATATGCTGTCAAATTATACTTAAAAGTGAAGCGCATAAATTTTGTTGAATTGAAAGAGCTTGTAACGGATGGAAATGCTTAACGAAAACTTACTCAACACTTCTACGGAAATCAGATTTACGAATTAAAAACTTGAAAACTTTAAAATCCCGATATTAGTTTCAAAGTTTTTACTGAAATTGAGTCAGCCAGATAAAGTTCAATAATCAATGCATTCATTATTCGATCCATAGGTTCGATAGGTGAGCCAACCAACAACAATCAGTAAAATATTTAATGGAATGCGTACGATTTGTTAAATTGATTCGGATATGTTACGTTAATTGCATGTATGTTTGTGACACTTTATATCCGGTAGGTAACATGTGTGCGTGCCAATACAATTTCTAGTGCGTTACACTTACCATAGTTATATGTTATGTATATGTTTTATTACCTGCGAAACACATTTAGTAAAAGCTACAAAAGAAAGTGAAACTGTTAGGTGGTCTAACTAATGACCGATGTAAATAAACTCAAGGAGGAAAAGGGTTTTTAAATGAAAGTAATTGACGTTTTTGTAATCCAATCAATTTAAAATTCATCTAAAAATCCACA